>VTPC01091044.1:20978-117728 GCA_011009095.1 Ignelater luminosus | reverse complement strand
AAAAACGCCCAAAATTGTGGCAAAACCACTCGTAGAAATTGCATTACTATAATGCTCCCGTTGTCCGTAATTTTTTGGTAAAAAACAAAACTGTCAGCCACCGTACTCGCCGGACATGGCCTCCTGTGACTTCTTTCTATTCCCAAGGCTGAAGAGAATCATGAAAGGACGACGTTTTGCCACCATTGATGAGATAAAAACAGAATCGCTGAAGGAGCTAAACGCCATACCGAAAAGTGCTTCCAAGATTGGAAAAAGCGCTGGCACAAGTGTATTATATCTGAGGGAAATTATTTTGAATGGGTCAAAATTGATGTTGATTAATTATTAAAGACTCTTTAAGAAAAATGATAATTCCCGTTATATTTTGATCAAACCTCGTATGTTTTGTGTTTGTGTTTTGATAAGTGAGCAAGAACTTTTTTAGAGTCTAACTACGCCTATAGCTAGGAGATTAGTTTTGAAGTTTGTTTCTATCGTAAGCATAGTTGCTCGATAGGAGATTTAATTTCTCAGCAAAGAGCTGAGTCATATGAATTTTATGTTTTTCTTTTCATTTGAATATTGGTAGTTCGTCAGGAAGTTGGGCTTTCAATGATATACTAAGTTGGTTGATTTTAAGTTGCTTCTGATTAGAACAGTGGTACATGCTGGAAGACTAGTTGAGTCCAGAACTTAACAACTTTTAAAAGAGCATTAAAGCTTGAATGATGAAAACTAATACCAAAACCAGAATTACAAATTACCTGATTGTTTCATTCTTCTTTGAATATTTTGGACATTTTTTAGTTCAGAGACATTTGAAGCTTAAGGAAATCCAAATTCTTATAAATGTTAAGCGTTTAATACAAAAGCAGTTACGTAACTTGTAAGCAATGAAAATGGCTTTTACAAGCAGAAAACCTGATAGGTGATAGAAAAGGACAACAAGGAAAAAGATCAAAGAAAGACTAAGGAGTAATACAAGAATCGAGAAGAAATTAACAGATTTAGATTTTATGCAGGGAAACTACCATATTTTGATAAAAAGAATTAAGGTAGTTTGAATGTCAAGCACGCTATATTTAGCTAATTGGTTTGTGTTATGATGACAATCAGTAGGTGATTAGATCATTTTGCACCTTACTCACAAATTTCAGATGGAATCTCAAATACTATATTATGTTACATTACCAAAGAATCTAGGAACTCAAATTAAAATACCTAAATTTCCAGAATATCAGATTAGCAGTGGCTAGCACAGCAATGAGAGGTCCTTGTTTGAAATTTGATATTTTGAGGCATGTTCGTAGTAATGGAATACAGAGATTTTCAATTTGCGATTTTCATTTTGTTTACATTCTTGAGATTAAAACCTAAAACTTTCAGATGATAAAGCAATCAAGTTCATGATTGAACACCAAGAATAAAATTGCAAACGGGTATAGTTACTCAAAAAGATAAGTTCCAATACGAAAGTTCTCCGTGGTAGGCTGGTACCCTAAGTACCATTTCTCGAGTTTTTCTATATTGTAGGGCACCTTAAGTGTTTTCCAAGTTTACGAGAAGCATCATTCATCAGTTGTCTACTTCCTAGTCATCTTTCAACAAACATCGTTTTAATAAATTATGGTCAAGGGGTTTACCATTTTGTTTCCAGAAACACTGGACAGTAAACCACTAGTTTTGTAGAGATACAGGATGGTCAATTTTATTCCCAATTTTTCAACGTATTATTATTCCTTAACTTTAATACGTACAAGAGTTCTCATATTTTATAAATTATTATTTTCCATCTACGTCTCATTTAGGAGCGACAACTTATTAGGGTGGTACAGGAGTTCGTCTTTGAAGATCGTGTTTTGTCAAAATCATTTAACATTAACTAAAAAAGAAGATTTTTGGCCGTGTGTCTCAATGTTAAGAGTTTGTTTAGTTATTATAAAATTGTCCGATCGAGATGAGACTTTTTGTTGTGAATGCTACTTGATGATTCAACATATAAGCCGCGTTCGAACGATCTTTAATTGTCTTTTTCTTTATTGTGTTTTGGAAAATCCAATCTTGACCATCTTTGAACCATAGTAGTTAGCCGATACAGCAGTTTTTAGCAAAATCTCTTCTTTCTATCGAATAACTTAAAGTATTAGCTACAAAAAATTCCTATAAAATAGAAGTAATTCCCATCATTTTAAATCAATTGAAGGTAACGCCCTAAAGATGAATCCAAAGAAATAATTTCAATAATCGGTCGGCAAATGTTCTATATCCATTTTGTTTGTTATTTCTTTTTAAGCAAATGGTGAATTGTAGGTTGTGCTGACTTTAATATTGTGAAATCGACAAGGTTTTGTTGATTTAAATTGAGCATGGAATGCGTACTATACCAATCCACAATCTGTATTCAACTTAAAGATTTGCAATTACTTTGTACAGAGAAATAATCGATTCAGTTATAACAAACATTTGAACAAGGAAGACAGCAGTATCTGATTGAAAGCTTGCAAGTCATAAAATGGGAATTTGTGCTCTCAATATCAAAAATTGAAACTGTAATAATTTTTTGTTAATAAATTAACCGAAATTATAATAAACAGAGAAGGAAGAGCTAGGCCTATCCATGACTTAATGGAAGGGCAATACCTCAATTTCTTCACAAAGTGTATATGAAAACTATATTATGAATTTTATGGTAGACCGCATACTACTTTATGAACTTCATTTTTATGCGAATCATATTCAAAGAATACGAATTTGTTTGTTATTTTGGGCAGTGAATATTGTTGTGGTAAGCTGTAGTATTCAGGGGTTAATTGTAGCAGCTAAATTGTTGACGATGAATATTCTGAACACGAATTCAATCGAATCGATTGGTCAGGAATGTAATCCTTTGTCTGTAAAAGAGTAATGGGCCTGCAATCCAGACAAAATGCGTGAATACCAAAAGTTAAAATTTATTTTCGTGAACGCAAATATATATAATGTTACAACTAAAAGAGCAGCATAAAGAAATTAACCTTAAATTATATTGTAATTAAGTATACAGTTTTCTGAGTTCTCGGGTTTGAATAACCCTGTATATATTTAATAATTCTTCTAGTTGGCACTTTCAGTTGATTTACAGTAATATAAAATTTAAAATTTTAGAATGGTGTAATAGTAGAAATACACAGAATATTATCTTTCTCGACACTAAAATACCTTTCTATCAAGGAATTGGATTATTTAGAATTCTTCTCGTTGGTTGATGCGATTCAATTTTCGCTATACACTGAGTCAATTAATGTCAAAAGTACATTACCCTTTCTTTACGGCGAAGCCCTCCGCTTTTCTTTTACTTTTGCCATTGTTTGAAACTTTCCACCCCATGGGACTTCATTTTCACAATATCTTTTAGATTCGACAGGGTTAACACAGCAAGTGAGCAAATATTTCATTACTTTCTCAAATTAAATGTATGTGCCTACAAAAAAGTTTTATCTTCTATACATTCATTTCAAAGCAATGCTTGGATTAGATTCAAATTGAAATCCTAAACGAAAGTATTAGAAAAAGCAAATGTGTTTTATACCACTTTTGGTTATATTCCATTAATCTTCGTGTACTGACAAGGAAAAAGTAATATAAGTCCAGAACAATATTAGTAAGCCTTTAAACTTTAAATCAGATTACACTTTAATAACATTCTGATTAAAACTTAAAATCCAATTATGAGAATACGCGACGGGATTATAGTAATTTTTTCACCAAAATATTTGGTTTGAAATTTTTAACTTGTTTATCCTATATACTCTGAGTATTAACCAATTCATTCCTAGATTTAACAAACAACACTTTAATTAAATTTAATTTCCCTCTACATTCTGGAATTTTAATTACATTTGCAGTTAATAGGTGTACAAGAGGATTAAATTCTACTCACGTATGCACAAAATCACTTTTTTTCTTATTTACCGTATGAATAGCAGCAGAGAATGGTCAACATTTAGAGAGTGAGTTTTGTTTTAGTAACACTTTTCTGGCGGGTATTGTAAGAAATTTGTAGTGAGCTCACGTCACAAAATTGTTCCACCCCAATAATCTCCCCAAGTGGAATAAACCAACACAAACGGAAAGTTCTCGCGTACCTAACACTCAAAATAATACACAAAACAAAATTTTGTTAGTATTGTTACTTGTTATTAATACAAGCTTTATATAAATAATTTTGTTTTACTTTAATACGTGAGTAAAACTGAAAAGTTTTTATATATATATATATCCAGCTAATAAGAATTCTAAGCTACAGACAATCAATATTCAGAGGTACCACGAGAAAAACGAAAAAAAATTCATTTAAGCTGAATATTGACGAAACTTCCTCTGCTTTTAGATGTGGCACGCCTAATTTAATCTCTAGCAATCGAGGAATACGGTTTATCTAAAGGCATATTTGCATTTTAGATATTTTTATCAGAAATATCTTCTTGCTTCAATTTAACAGAATGAATGTTTTCACTGATCTGAAAAATGTAATAAAAAAATAATAAAAACTTCAAAAGCAGGCTTTAATATATCGAATTGTTTGATTAAGGGTGACAATTGGAATTTACTGCTTAATATATCTTGTTATTATTTAAATCATTGTGTTCCTTCTAAATAATCAGATTTAATATTTTTATGTTTCTAGATTTTATTTCTTTTATGAGTATTGTAAAATTAAAAAACAATTATTTTATATTATCTTTAGGAGGACCACAACCCCACAGTCCTTTTATGGACAAGCCAACACTGTCCTAGAATAAATATGAGTTCTCATATCAACATTATATTTTAATTTTAATTTGGGAAAATTATAAATATTAATATTATAATTAACCTTTAAAGTCTCTTTTGTATGTACGTCATTTAAAAGTATGAAACAAGAAATTTAATTTACTATAATTTACCCACATGCATGGCAACTCTTTATGAAGCCTGTACGTTATTATGTTTACGGTCTACATCTAAAATAATGTTCAAAACGGAAAATTAGGTTCATAGTCTTTCCTTTACAGCCCTCATTTACCACCACATAGTATCTTCTTTATAATTATTAGACGCCATTAGCGTAGTTTCAAAATAAAGCTTTCTAATTTAATAGACCTAAGTGCTAAATTTTTATGGTTATTGTTTCCAAGATTTCTGACGTCATGTATATTATTAACTTCTTTCATTTTGCATATCATTCATGAAGCAGGAATTTTGTTATAATTACTAACTTGAAATTGATTATTCTTTTTGTTAAACTTCCCTCTGATGTAGCAAATTTCTTGCAATTGTCGGTCTTGCTTTTAGCTAAAGTAAACTCAAGACCAATTAGAATATAATCACGATTTATTTTTATTTTAAATGTTGTGCAGGACGATTTTTTTTGTAATTTAGATTTTTTAAAATGTACATAAAAACAAAAGTAGCTTTCTATGTATCATTATCAACAAAATACTATAAAAGGTTCTGTTTTAGTCCTTGGACGAGGTGCGTCATTCCCAACGAGTACATTTTGATTTGGTTGGTGAGTCCATTTTGTTTCATTTATTGCGTTTTATGATCGTCCTATTTATATGTTTTTATGAAAAACTTTGTAGATTTGAAGATTTTTTCGGAACAAAGAGAACTTGCAAACTTAACTAGCCATTCAAGTTCAATCCATCTTGAATTGGTTTTATGGAATATCTTTAAACTATTCTACTTCTGAAGTTGTTATCTTTGAACGTATTTATCTTTGCTATTGTATTTAGCTGTGGAGGGCAAAGCCCGACCTAAGGCCACAGCAGATGGACCTGCGAGAGCGTAGCCTAGACCGTTATCGTTTTCAGCTTTCTTTAGAAAGTTAGTTGAGACCACCAAAGGTGGCCCGTATTGTATTCTAGCTCTTCAAAAAAGGTTAATTCAGAGCAAAGCCCGACTAGAAGCCAGCGAATGTGGCGCGCGTAAGGCCGCAGCCCTAGTCGTCATCGTATTGTAGAAGATTAACTACAAGGTGAAACTTGACCAAAGGTCATTGTGCAACAGCGTAGCCCGAGTCGTTATCACGTTTAGGTGTTTTAAGAAGGTTAATAGAAGACAAAGTCCAACATTGGGTCACTTCAGATGGCTTATTTGATGGCACAAGCCGACTCATGATCGTATCTTTAGCTCTACTAAGGATATCATGGAGGGTGAAGGCCTAGCTTAGGTCACTGGAGGGCAAAACCCAACTCTTTAGTTAAAGATGATACAAACTTCTCATATTTTTCAAAATTCTAGAATCAGTAGAAAACTAATTTTGTCATTTGTTGTTTTTATACTTTATGCTCCACGAGAATATTGTGTGCTCTGTTTGGTCCCTGTTTTCTTTTAGCTATCCTAACTCAAAAGATTAATGAACACTTATCAAAATAGTCCTTGCAAGTATGCATTGTCACTTCGAAAAAATTTGTCGTGAACTGATTCAAGCAGTATGTTTACCTGTCGGTATTCTTTTGTATATCAGCAATTGCATCAGAGTTTCTCAAACCGTTCAAGGGTACTATTTGAAATCTTACTGAAATCTATCCCCCTCCCCTCCCCTCGTTATGTAACTTCTACCTTTAAAACTACTTTAATATACTCCAAAATGGATATAACCTAATCTTAGATTAGTTAAGTAGATTGAGTGCCATTGATGATCGAAAGCTCATAAGTGAAGAATGATTTTTGATCTGCAATCAATTTTGACTACAAAAATAAAGCGGAAACATGTTTGGTGGTAATTTTCTGACATTCTGGACCTTTTAAGGTAGATATACTATTCTTCTTCTTCTACTTGATTTTTTTAGAAAAAGATATAAAGGTTAATGAAAAACAAAACTTGGTCTTGGGTCACCAGTGGTGATGTGTTGGAGGGCGAAGCCCGACATGTCTGTAAAGAAACTGCAACGAGGTTACTGTGATTTTGAATACCGCAATGGCAAATTTATAATAACTAATTACTTTCCGTGCATCGTACACACCGACTGAAGACGCTAATCGGCATGTAGCGTGCTTATCGACACCGACTACAGACATTTATGAACTGTAAATCCAAATACCATTAAATTTAGTTAAGTTATAAATTATTTAATGTTTGATTATTATTGGCTACTAATAATTTTATACTTTCTGGGTTTATAAAATTGCGAATTGTAGTTTAGAATACAATGCACGATTTTTCCGTCAAGTTCTGGTAGAGATCACTTAATTAAGTGTTAATCCCGTGTAGGATTAAATTAAAAGCAAATTAATTATTTAAAATGAAGTGGGGACGTCTAGGAAATTAGTCCCCATTCGCTCCCTTTACTCTCATCCGGATTCTTCCACTACGGCTGGTTGCCCAGTGTGGAGAAACCGGGCGAGTACATAAACAAGTAGTTGTTGAAGCAACCATTCCAGCGACAGCCGACAAGGTGAACACTCTAGTCCGAATAAGTGCCTGGTAAGCTATTAACATATAAAGGTGCCTTCTCCATTCCGACCGATATAACTTTTGCCTCCCACCGTACTCTTATTATTGTCACTATCCGTTCCGCCTCCTCTAGTGGCGGTGCTGAGGCGGAACGTTTGAAACGATTTGTCGCAACATTGCTCAAGCTATCCCGGTGCGGGCTTGACGGTTAAGCTGACTGACCTCCGTCGGGTAACTCTGTTCCGTCTTCCAGTGTTGCGGCGGAGCGTTTGAGACTGTTTCTCACAAGAATGCTCAAGTTATTTCAGTGCGGGTTTGACGATTGAGCCGACTGGCTTCCGCTGGATAATTCCGTTCCGTCTTTCGTGGTAGCGGTGTTGCGGCGGAGCGTTTGAGACGATTTGTCTCAACATTGCTCAAGTTATCCCGGTTATCCCGTTGCCGGCGTCTCCCGAATAACCCCACGTCGGCTCTTTGGTTCTAACCCTACGGAGGTACCCGTACCGAACGAAACCTGGTACCCGACCATTGATTGCACCCCGACCTGCTTGCTGTAGATTGCAGAGAGCAGACGCTTGCCTGTAAACAGTTTGTGCTGAGTTCATTTCCTGGTGTGGCGTAAACGATTCAAAAAATACATTCACGCAATAAATTAAGTCAGACTGTAAATAATAATAATAATGATGGTTACTTACCTTTGAAGAGGGGCTCGTAAAGTTGAGGAAATGGGACCAAGATACAGGATCGAACACACAGTGTAAAACGCAAAAAAATATCGAAATTAATACGATAACCCGGCGTGCGCGTTACTTGGACTTGCACAACACTTGTGTGTTCTTGGGAAGCAAAAAGACAACTCCTAGGGATGTGGAATTTAAAAATGAGATTGGACTGTAGGAGGTGGGGCTGAAAAGCTATTGTATTTACAGTCCATTTCATGAACAAAAAAAAAGAATTTTTTTTCTTAGCAAATAGTAACGAACAATCAAGTAAAATTAATTAATTAAAATAAACAGAATTATACGTATAAGTATCTTAAATATTTATTTACAACTAAACTTAACACCTGGCTTGCTACAATATAGATTATTTATCAACTACGAGGTGGGAGAGTAAACCCCCTTATCAAATCTGGCGCCCGTCACAAAAGGTAATCCGGAATCATGGTCGCTGCAGATGACTTTATCTGTTTTTATGCTAAGAAGGTTAAAAGAAGCTTGGTGCGACGATTCGATCTCAAAGTCGTCTGCTCCAACTAGAGGCGCAAAACGGGTGGAGGTAGGTGACGTAACAGATTGCTTGCCATGAAACATCTCTCGTTTATGTAGCCGCTTAAAAAATTTTATACAGTATGGAAGTCATTGACTTGGACATAGTATGAGTCTTAAAAGCACACAGAAGTGAATACTGTCTCACTTAAAGTTAATTTAACGCTATGCGCAACTTATTTCCACTAGTGTTAAGCACTGATCTCTTCCTTATCCTATGTTCAACTCATTGCATAACTATCTTTATTTGTCATAATAACACCGTTACTGTCAAGTTGTTTGCTTTTCTGTAATTGAAGATTTTTCTCTTATCTTCTTTAGTTATTTGTTATCCTTGAGCGTTTTTTTTTAATAATTCTAGTATTATACGTTCTAGTGTCTTTTCACTTATTTTTATTAGTTTAAATGCAGTTTCTCATGGATCTGTATAATTAAGGTGACTTTCAAACTTTGGTATCAACTGCTTATAGTTTGATCACTCGTCTTTCTTCTTGACTTGACTCATTTTCAATATGTCAGGAAAAATCATTTTCTTTTTGATAACTGAGTCTTATATTTTTTTATTGATAGTGATCTAGTGTTATATGTAAGCTGATACTGTATTAATCGTTGATTCGTCTGGTAGCCTGGTTTTAGAGATGTCTAGTACCCTTTGCTTTACTTTCAGATCTGATTGCCACCATAACTCTTTATGATACAAAAACTGCAACAGGTTTTGATTGAGATCAAGAGCAGTTACGGAAAAAATAATTCTGATTTGTCATTCAATTACAATATAAAATTCTCAGTTTCACTCAGTGAGAAGACCTAGGCACAAAAATGTTCAATTTTGGGAAGAGAAGCTATTTAGAAAGGTTGGCGTTTTATAAAATGGCAACAGGCTTGGAATAAAACAGTTTGGACTTTTTAAGTTACTTGGATGTATTGATTGATTGGAGCAAATGGACTTTTGGGCTTTTCCGCTTATTCCAGAACTGGTATCAACGAGAACCGAAACTAAACATTTTGCCCCGTTCAAAGATCACCATAATACATATATAAAGCGTTCTGCTAATTTTTGTAAATTGATGACAAATGAGGTTGTTTCTAACGGCCCAATACTAATTTTAAAGCTATCAAAGCCATTAAAGCTCAGAGTTAGTTGGCTTTGAAAGTGGATTTGTGGGTTGTAAGGCATTCTTCTGATTTTCTACTGACCGTACAATCATAAAAGAAAGCAGACATAAATGACTAACCTAATGGTAGATTACTAAAGAAAATCCAAAGAATGTTACAGCTATAAACGTGCCTTTAAGCACTTTAACTATTTGAGTTTTTCGTAATAGAGTTTTCTTGGAATTCTAACTATGGATTCTATCTCTAGATCGAGTATACTTAGTATAATAATGGTTATGTCTTGCAGTTCAGAGATCAAAGTAATGGTTTCGACTGAAGTTGTGTTATTTGCATTTGACAGATTTCAAAAAATGGGTCGAGCAAACATGAAATGCCCAATATAACAGCACAACAATGATAATATCTGTAATACTTACCTATTTATCAATATATTGCTTTGCTGAAATATCGTTATTGTTGATATCGATAACTAATCACAACCCAATTGCAACGTTGTCAAGATGTGCAATTTTTCCCAAGAACCACTGACATGAAATGATTACAGACCCATATTCTTTCTCGAGACTTGGTGGTTTATTAATCAAATTGGATGAGTTCTTAATGAGATGGCATCGTGAACTGAGTATAGCTATGACGATTTCAGCAAAAGTTTACCTGATACATTGAGACAGTTTTATGTGATGTTTCGAGCAATGTTTTGGAAAAGGATGGAAAAACTAGGAACAGATTTTTGGTTATAGAATTAAAAAACTGACTTTCCTTCTATTATTACATTTTAACTTCCATGATCATAATTTTCTAGAAACTCGAAAGTAGTTGAGCAAAGAGAAGTTCCAAAATTAAAATCTTCAAATGTAAGAGCTGTCTTTATTACAAGATTAAAAGATTCAGTTTTATTAATTACTCAAAGGTAATATCTTTCAAACAGTCCTTGATGCGAAAAGTGCAAACAGAGAAATTCTTTTAACATGTTTGCAATCTTTCTTTAAGTTAATTTAATCAAACTAAAATTGACTCAAAACTGGTAAAGCTAATTTATTTTTGTTTAGTTCAAAATGATAAACGTAAGTTTTAATTTTAAAGTTGTTGTGAACTCATATGTAGTGGTAACAGAGTCAGACTCTATTGTTTAAAGCAATTAACATCTAATAACTACATTTCAGGCAATCCAAATAATGTATCTCAGCATTCTCATTGGGTAATGTAAATTGACGCCGCTCCAACACAGTATTTAGTTCAATGCTGTATTCGCATACCATATTGTTTCAAACTGTAATTCTGTTTTTTTTTTTTTGTTAATGTTTACAGAACAGCAGGTAAAGTATTCGATTATTCTTTGATCCATTTGGTTTTATCTATAAACCTATAAATTCCAACTGTGTCTGTAGAAAAACATAAAAACTAAGTTAGGAATAGGGCACGTTACTCAAAAAGATATTATTGGTATCAAAATACGATCAATTTAACGTATTTTTCTAAGTTATGGGCGCTTATGGCTAACTTATATTATAGGTTCGAGTTTGTATACAATTTTCTCAAAATTGGTAAATCCGTGGGACACAATTTCCGATGTTAATACATCCCCCAAGCTAGATTGAATTTTTTAGTTTTTGTTTGTATTCGGCTCACGTCTTTATCGCAAGATTTCGTGCTCCAAATGTGCTCAAAGAAATTTAGATATTTACCGGGAAGGTCCTGTTTCTCTTGTGAAAACAATCTAATCTATCTTAAACTCTTTTCATTGATATCCCTTTCCTCTGGATTTACTCCTAGGACCATTTTTCAACGTAACAATATTTTTATGAGAATTTAAAATCAAAACAGGAACCTAATTTACTAAAAACTGAATGATAAGTTTGCTTTTCCTGGCATGCCATTTTTAATTACTTTTAGTTTTTAAACTGTCAACCCGGATTATTAGATAGTAGGTGTAGATTAATTATTAAGAATTTTGTTTTTAAAAAGCAGAATAAATTAATGTTACATCCCAAAAACATATAATGCAAGCCAAGTACTTAATACCACACCATTAGTTTAAGTGACGAGGGTATCCTTAAATCCTTCATACATTAATGTTGACGGAAACTAATAATGTTCACATGAAACAATGCTGCATTAGCTCTATATCTGGTTTATTTACACTTTAAACGAACAAAGAATCTATTAGCTTTTCATTTTTTTATGCCAGTCTGTGAGTGAATCAAAAAGGCGATCCCATGACCTCTGGTTTATTTTGTGTAAAAACAACAGAATCACAAGGTGGTCCTACGTAAACAAGCATACCTTCAGAAGATCCACTAAGCAGGTATTTTCAGAAGGCAAAGCGTAAAAGGATCCTCTAGTCATATTTAATCGGATTGACTTAGTCTGCTCGGAATCGATTCTAGGTTAGTTTAAAGCTAGTAAGATGTTAAATTTGGTATATTGGATTATACACGCCATGTCTAAAATTCAATTACTTAATGTAACGTAATCAAGCTAATAAACTATCATCATAACATGTAAATAAAGTTAGCTGGAAATGTAAAGCACGTACTTAAATTTTTCATTTCTCGCGTAATCTGATAACCACACAATTAATAAAATTTAAAATCTGCGAAAGTCCGTGCAAACTAAAATTGTTAAAATAAATTTGGGTCTTTATAATTACCAAAGTTGAGATTATACAGTGGATGATTATGAGGGAAAAATGTATCTCATTGTGTTTTACATGTTTTGTACAAAAAGGGAAGGTAATTTTAAAAACAGACCCTTTTGCCGAGGGATTTGTTTCGGAGTGGAAAGCAAGACCAGGTTGCGTGCATAATTAAAGTTAGGTAGGGTTCCTTCCACACGTTTAGTCGTTGCGGTGATGATGGCAATCCATTCTCAATTATATAAATTAGAAAAGCTTGTTATGGCGTCTCTAGGTAAGGTTTGATGGAATAACGACGACTAAATATTTGAATAATTAGTGTTAGAAAATTGATAAATCCGAGGATGAAAAAAACGGTTTGTACTTGTTATATTAAAATTCACGTCAGAGTAACCATGGGAATAGCATTTTGAGTAAGGAATAAAAAAATATATCAATCTAAATTAGATTTTTTTAAGAATTTGACGTGTATGTATGTAGGCAGTTATTCATAACTTTCGTACCATTGCACGTTATTACGAAACGTAAATTCGACTCCACTCAACCTTTAATTTTATTGCTTGATGTGATACTCATTTCGATACGTTAGAGCAGTCTAAAGATGCAAAGTTTAACGCACTAGTCTTTTAGTTATTTGATTATTTAGGATATAAAGATTATCTACACCTGAATAATCTTTATTCAATGCTTCGAATAAGCGGGAATTCACAACATTAAGCGGATTATTTTATCAATAACACTTGATATTTATGTTTATTGATACTCTTATAGAAATGTTAAAAATGACGAATATTTTGTCTGCAATAATACAGATGATGTTTGTAGTTGCTTGTCCAATGCATGTACTGCTGCAATTCAAACAAATTTGCTTACATATAACCACCTAAACGAGCTAGAAGAAACTAATCTTTTGCAGTTTAAATGTTCTTTTGTTACTTCTTTACACTTCTTCATTTAATTTTTTTTGGGAACGGTACATTATTAAGGAAATACTTTGGTTGAAGGTATGGAGCGATGGAAAAAATTCACGGATTTCTGCGTCAATGTAATAACCAAACTATGATATTACTAAATTTGTTCAGTGATTTACTCCATTGTACCTTTGAATTATAAACATCCGTTGCACAATGCAATAATTCTAGAAAGTAAACAGTTTCTATCTACTTATTAAACATGAGATTGAACATTTTGCACTAGTGGGTGTGCTAAGTGAATGCAATGTTTCCAGAATTCTTTCAGTATACACATTTTCTGTCGGCTTGGATTTTTTTTTATTACGATTACAACAGCTGCCTTCGTGCGCATAATCTCAAGTATGATGTAATCTAATAAGATTAGTAACGTGTGCTGCCTTGAGGGAAGAATTCGTTACTGCTTCCGTTTAGTGTGCACGATTTACAGCTTGGAAATGATAAAGTCGTCTTTCAAATTTGTTTACTGCATTTTGAATCGTTTCTGGTGTGATAGCTTTAATCTCTGTTCTAATACAGTCTTTTAGAGTTTCAATATTTTCAGGCATATCGACATAAATCTTATTTTTGAGATGGCCCCACAGAAAAAAATGAAGTGGACTTAAATCCGGCGAGCGAGTTAGCCATTCTACTGCACCTCTTCTGCCTATCTATCGATAAGGGAAAGTATTATCATGAAACTGTCGGACATTAATTCCGGAAGGAGGAGAAGCCCCGTCTTGTTGCAACCATATTCTGTTATGGGGTATATTAGGAAATAGAACAGCTAAAGCAGGAACTAAGTCAAATCTTAAAAAATCTAGATAAGCATTTGGGTTCCAATAATTCCTGCCCAGACATTGACTTTCTGCTGATATTGGGTGTGCCCTTCTACATACCAGCCAGGGTTTAGCGAAGACCAGTAGCGCGTGTTTTGTTTGTTAATGGTACCATTCAAACGAAACGTTGCCTCATCAGTGAAGAGGATATTTTTATGAAACTTTGTATTTTACTGAAGCCTATGTGTTATTTCTTCGCAAAATTGCAATCTTCGATCTAAATCATCTTCTAATAATTCTTGAACTATACAAGGTTTATACGGATGCCATTTCTCCTTTTTTAGAACTTCGTGTGCGGTGGATTTCTTCAAAGTATGTTCACGAGCAATTTGTCGAACAGAAACATGTGGATTTTCCACGACAGCCAACATTATATTCTAACGTTGTTCATTATTTAGAGCTTTAGTCTGCCCCTTTTTGGACGATCTTTGACAGAACTAGTCTCATGAAATTTATGTAAAATTTTACTTACAGTAGACTGAAAAATATGGTATTCGGGGTGCACGTTATTAAACAAATTGCAGACTTCCTCCTGTGTTCTCCTTTTGTCTCCATATCCCAGCATCATTAAGATCTCGATACGATGTTTTTCTAATAAATGATCAATAGCAAGTCGTATTTTTGTAACGTTGTTATCCTCACGTTAATCAAAATGCTTAAATTAATTAAACAAATACCTTTTCGCTTCAGTTCGGTTATTAATTGACATTTCTACGAGGCATTCAACATGCAACAAACAAAAGTGTATCACACCGACCATAATGTGACTAGATGATATTAAAAATTTTAAAGACCGCGTCTGGAAAGGTAACAGATGAATAAATAAACTTTTAAGCGTTATTCAAACAATTTTTTGCGTTTTAATCAAAATTTACTTATGCAAGTGCATCAAAGTTTTACATGATTGAAAAGAGAAAAACGTTTTCTATCAAATGAGTACAATAAAGGGATACCTTCCCATTAAAAAAAATTGAAGCATTATTCGTTGCGCTTTTGTTTTTTAAAAAATAGTTATTTGGTATTGCCCTGTAATGCAAAACTGAACACTAAACAACTTTTATAGAAAACATTTTTCCATGAAATGCATATTTACTGAGATATATTGAATATTCCATACTTTTCGGACACACTGTATGTGCCAAGCAGTTTTTATAAATACGCCTTATTTACCTAGAAGAATTTGTTTCTATCTTGAAGTGCATTAAGATTATCGGACAATATTTGACATTTAAATTTGCATTCAAAATTTCTCATGCTTGTTGATGTTTTTTGTTCACTTTTACTATGTATTGCCTTCTTAAAACACAAAAGAATATTGACATGTCAATAACTGGTGAAGTTTGCTGTTTGTTCATAATTATGTTTGTAAGTACTTATTAGTGGCAACTTTAACTATGTGCCATGGTAAACGGATGACAAGAAATATGTTAAAGTTATTTGTCACAACCACCATAGAGTTATTTGTATTTCAAGAGTATACTATTTAAGAACCACTGAAAGCTTTTCAAGCACTTTTTTGGAAACTTTAGCACATTGTTTCTGAAACTAAATAATATGCTCTTAAAAAAGGTCGTCATGCATTTGATCTGGAATCTGAAGAAATATGGACGGTGTTAGGCACAATGCTCTTTTCTGGATATCACGTGCCCCTGTCTCATCGTATGTACTGGAAGATTGATGAAGATTGTAGTATTCCTTTGATTGTTAATGGATGAAATACTAAGATATTTACATTTAGCTGACAATACAGTAAATGAAAGCACAGAGGGTTTATATAAAGTGCAAATTCTATTCGATTATGTCAATGCCTTTTTTAGACAGCTTAATATTACTGAAACATGCTATGTAGATTATTCCTTAGTATGGACATTACAGCACGAGACAATTTATAGGGGGTAAACCAATTCGTTTCGGATTCAGACTATGGTGTATAGCAAGTCCCTCTGGATATTCACATCATACTAAACCTTACTGTGGTGCATCAACAGGGTTACCCTAAACAAGTTACGGTATTGGCGGGAATGTCGTGTTAAGCTTGGCAGAAAAAGCGAATTTGCTTACAGGTACAAAGATTTATTTTGATAATTTATTTATATTGACTGAATTATTAGATGAACTGACCGAAATGAAACTTGGGGGTGCTGGGATGCTTAGGCAAAACAGAATCACTAAAAATGTAACAATTTGCAAAAACTGAAAAAGGTTCTTATGAGTGCATGTCAAACAGAAGTTTGTTATTGGTAATATGGAGTGGCAACACTGTAGTTACATGCCTTACCAATTGTGATCCATTAGATCCCATGGCATATTCCCAAAGATATTACAAAAAGATCCACGAAAAGACAAATGTAAAAGTTCAAAGTTCACTAATACTAATATGCGCGTCTAAATGGTCAATTTGTCGCTACATATCTGACAGGAATCAGAATTAATAAATGGTGGTGACTCTTTTTCTTTCTTTGTTCAAGAATGGCTGCTTTACTAGAAGCCTTGGGCATAACATATCGCAACTAGAGTTCAGGCGGCAATGTACACTGCAGCTTTTGAAACTATACGGAGCACCATGTGCTAGACCAGGTCCATCAAATTCTTCTTTAGGAAGATCCAGTATTATAGAGGAGAGTGTACAATGGCTTTGCATGCTAAAAGCCGTTTTGGCATTTTTTATAAATAAAGCTTATATATTATTATTCTTTCTTCTTCATCTTCTTAGTATTATTATTAGTCTTCATGTACTCAGTAACATAAATATGATAGAAATGTTTCTATCTTCAGAATAACTTAATTTCTAATTTCATGCCAAAATTGCTATTTGATGTGCCCAACGGCACAAAAACTTGCCAGCTTTTTTTTCCTATATGCAATTCAAAGAAGTTGATCATACGTTACAATGTGCCTTTTGTAGCATTAATGGTCTTCTCTTTAAAATAAAAAGCAGAAAGTCTGTAGTAAATCATTCTGGGCACTAAAGTGGTTGATCAAAAACTATGGCTGACTGCCCCCTTTCTTGTCTTCCATGCGCATGTAAATTATATTTTCGTCAATTTTATGTATGTTTAGCTTCTTGATTTTTTTGCTCTTTGAAACCATCAAGAAGATATGTCTTTATTGCATGATAAGTTTTTAGGTTTCTTGTGAAACACGACAGTTTCCATATTGCATAGTTTTCAAGAAGCTTTGTAATTCTTCCTTTTGTTAAGTTTGTATTGTTAAATGCTATTGACAATGTTCTGGTAACACCATCAGGGTTCAATAACGTCGACATTTGGAAAACAGAAGTGCTCGTTTCCTACGCCACCATCGTAACTTGGGCTTGGGATCGATACATGAACTTCGTAAATTCAGTGTGCAGAGAACGCACCTTTCTTTTAGGTAATTAACTACAAGTTGTATAGGGCGAAAGTCATCTTATTATTGCCCTTACTTTTTTCATGTATCAAAAATGTCAGGTACGGGGCCAAAAACGGTTCTTTATTTTTTTCTATCTAAATATATTGTACATGGTGATTGCGTTGCTTTACTTTTTCCAGTTAGACTGAAACCATAAGAAGAAGAAGAATGCTGACTAGAGCAAGAGCACAAAGCAGAATTTAGTCATTGTAGAAAGCCAGAATATTGGAGTTATAGTCAAAATCTTCAAAAACTGCTAAAGATGTCGGCATTTTTTTGATTTTTTTCCTTTCTTGGTTAGTTGCAGAAAACGCAACTGGATTTTATCTTTTCACCAGAATGTGTGAACATGGATTTTTCAGTCTTGGGCTGCTGTTTCAGCGTTTCTTTGTACATGGAAGTCGTGCCATACATTAGGTTTGAGCCCTATATCGGTTGTACAGAATATTCAAACACCGAAGATGCTACTTGGTTTCCCACGCTACTAGATCACCGCTGCTGGGAGTAGCAAGAAATTTAGTATCAGGCAGCTTAGTAAAGAATTCTTTCATCTTTCAATCAAGCGATATATACTCTACAGGGTATTCACAGGTGCCACACTTATTCTAGTGCTTCGTAGCTTCATTTCACCGTTAGTTTTAAGTCTGTTGTCTTTAACCAACTTCAACTTAGCCTTTTCCAGCTTAATGTTACTTACTGTACTTGATACTCTAGGTTTTTTGTCTTTCAACTTGTGACGGATAAAAAAAACAAACCAAGTTATAATGCTTTAAGGGCCTAGATGATAAAAAAAACAATTTTCTTCATAATTATTTAATAAATTTTATTCTTTGTTAAGTCCAGAAGGCTGGATTCGATAATTTATTTACATTTAATGATTATACAATGTTGTCACTACTAATTTTCTCATGGTAATCTTGAACAGTTATACGCTTATATTATACCTAATTGTTTCAGATATATTGATAAGCTTTATATTGAGTTTCATCTTGTTCCCTGTACAAGATATAATTAATAATTTAATTTCTAGAAAACAATTTTTTTATATCGTACTTAACATATAAAGCAAGAATTGACCATTTATTTTATTCACTCTCACTTATATCTTCTTGGAAAACACCTGCTGCGCAATTCTTTTCGAGATACTATATGTGGTGAGATTACTGTGTCATTCTGTGTTTTCTATGAAAGGATAACTGACGACCTAGAATGTTGAAATTTGCTTGTTGTACTTGTTGGTTTTGTTTTCATGTTGTCGTGTGATAAATAGATGTTTACACAAACGTATACGTTCAATAGCAATAACACCTTGGCGAACAATTTAATAAAATGGGCTTTTATAGTTTACTTTCAGAATAAAGGTAACAAGAGAAGCTTAGTTTTCTGATCTCTCCATAATTCATTTTTTTGTTTATCGAACGTTTTTGTACTTTTCATTATTTCACTTCTTTAGAAGATGGATATTTATAAATATAAAGACAGACTTTTTACTTATTTTCTTACTATGTTATTCAATAAGTATTGTAAGTACAAGATACTTACTACAAAGTTTCAAAGAGCTCATAGTGAAGTTATAATAAACAGAAATCGTACATTGCTAATGATCGACAAAAACAAATCGTGCTCCACCATAAATTCTAACAGTCTGAAGGGCTTTAATTTAGATCTTTTCTAAAAGAAACTTCTAGTAATTAAACTTCAGAGCAGTAATTTTCGATGGTAGGAAATTTTATCGTTCCCTTTTCACAGAGCTTTCATCGTTATACCACATAAACTCGCCAACAAGGATACTGAATACCCATTATGTTCATAAACCGAAACTCCTGGAAAATGAGACGTGACTGATCATTACTTTGTCGTCTGAACAACGACCTCGCTTCGGGTGAATGTTTGCATAAGTAGTTTTCCGGGTAATCTTGGATGCAGCGCGTTTTAAGGGCATCTGTTTTTTCTCTTTATTTTAATGCATGTTTCCACTTTTTCTCGGCATGCCTTTCTTTAAAGAATACGAGAGTAAAATTCCTATCAGAACAAGCTGCTCTTTAAAACGTTGGATTATGCTATTCAGAAAATGAGCTTTTCTTTATAAAAATCTTCATTTATTGCCGGAATTCCTCTCTAGTAAAACAAAACCCTAATATAAAATTCCTGAAATTATAGGAATGTTGTGAATGCGGATGGAGTTGTATTCAATCCCTAAATCAAACTTATAAAAGAAAAATAATTAAAGAAGGTGTGGGAAAACGTAAGTGGAAATTGAGTTGGTAGATACTGCTAGGGATATATAGAGCACGCACAAATGTGGGGTAGGATTACTCAAGATTTACTACAGAACATTTATTTATAATTTGATGAACGTTTCATTTAAACTTCTCCTTTCTGTATGTTCTTTGTATTTAAGTTTGTAAACTACTAAATAACTAAAATAAAATAGCGAAGGATACAAAATTTTGAATAAATTAAATTAAGGAAAAACAACTAGTAAGTAGTAGCGGCTTAGTGATAATTTAAATTCATTTGTTTTCTGTCTACCAATCAAATTTGAAATTGTAATAAATGCTGTGAAGATGTTTAAACATTTAAATTCTTACCTGAAAAAACCTTAGACGTCAAAAACACCAATTTTTGATAAAGAGTCCAGGATGCACATCAAATATACCAAGAAACAATCAGCAGAAATAAGTTTGCAGGTATTTACATTCCATTGGCTTACGTGGAAATGAAGACAATTCTTATTAGCAATTTTTAAGTGAAACAATTTTACTGTCATTTTACAATTTTACGTTAATATCTTAATAATTTGGCAAATATATTTAACCATTTTCGTTCATTAACTCTTTAGATGGAACTATTTTTCAATTTATTCTGCACGATGTCTATTTTATCACATGAGTGGCTCATTGTAAGCTGTTCCGAGTTGAGTTTGTTTTAACATACACTTAATTTCCACCGCGTTCTGCTTATATACGGTCCCTGCGTGATCCCGTTTTTCAAGGGACATTTGCGGGCTCGCAATTCGTCTTATTACAGGTTTCAATAGGCGAGGAGATGTCGCTAAAATTATTCTGCCTCAAAATCGTATCGTTGTGCTAAAAAATTTATTAAAGCTCATTGGAAGTGGTTTCTTGGGCTTTTGTGCGATTATTGAATCGAAAATATTCCAGGAGTTTTTGCGAGTGGTGGAAGTTTTAGGATTGTAATTACGACGTCTCTTAGTTTTGGTTCTAAGACCTATTAAATACCAATGATACTCGGGGCATCGAACCTTTCTTGTTGTTGATGAAAAACTGTCGTCTAGCAATTATTTCGTCTTAAATTCGACTGGTAGTGCTGAACACCTGTAAAGACTTTGTGAGATTGTGTGTAAAAGTCATCGACCATTCCGCTAGCCGTTTATGTCATGTAAATTTGAGAGAAAGCTTACTACGTACTTGTTTGGTTAAATTTAAGGTAATTTTAAGCTAATAATTTTATTTGTTGTTTTTTTCCTCTGTGTATTGTAACCAGCTGCCTAAGTAGTTTTGTATGTAAATTTCACAGCTACAGGCACCCGAGGTTAAAGCTAACATCAGGGCAATAATTTTAGTAAACTAAATGCCGCTGGTTTCGTTTGATCTTGTAACGCACGTAAGTTAGATAGTGGAATTTTTCGATTTGTTGTTATAAAGTCAAATAGTAAAATTCTGTAGTTGTATTATTATAACCTTTATTTAAAAAATTTTGTTTTGTTGTTACGATACAAGTAGTCTAAATTTATTGCAGACATTGCATTGTAGTAAAATTAATAATTACTCACATTTATGGTTTGAGATATGCACTGGCTTGTTTTATCAAAAACTTATCGTTCTTTTAGAAAACTTTATTTTATTTTTATTTGTTCAATAAATAAACAAGTTTGGATTAGTGCATGACGCGCTAAAGTAGTTTTCATTTGCTTTATGAGCAAGATTTTAGATTAATTATTACGGACTGGAGTGGTTGATGACCCCCGGCTATTTTGTGTAAGTTTGCAGTGTAAGCAAACCTCTACGAGTTGTTTAAGCAAAAATATTAGGATATTAAGATATTACAAGTTTTTAGGTAAGTTTCAAGAGAGCTTGGAGTATAGAATGTTTATTACTATTAGGGAGTTCTATTTGCATATGTATGGAGTGTTTTTTGGTGAGGGGTCATACCAGGGAATGTACCGATTTTGATATGCTTCTGGCACCCATACCGATTATGGTATCTTAAAGCTATAGGTGAGCTTTGTATTGAATCTTAATTTAATTTGTTTGGTTATTTTAGGAACCCCCCTCTCTTTTCACGACCTTTGATCTGAACGGACTTTAAGGTCGTTTTTTTCTGGTTTTGCCGGTGACAGTTACAAAATAAATGATAGTAGGAGTAAATTTTAAGAAGATAATTGAAATGTGCATAAAAGTTAAAATTAATAAGTAATTCAGAATCCTAAGTTAGGTTAAGTTGCCGAATCAAATCGGATTGTCAGTGAATGATAAAAGCGTTGCTAATTCACCTAGAAAATATTCAGATTGATTGATTAAAGAAGTTGACATATTATTGAATCAGTGGATACTTGTATAAGAGGATTAGTTTTGATAAGCAGTTAATAAGGATTGACGTTTATGTATCATTATATCTAAAAAAAGTTCGATTCTGTTTGTTGTTAATCATCGCTATTGTCGGCTTTAGAGGTCATTCGACCTCTCTTCAGCCATTGGAATGGTATTGTTGGATACTGATCGCGCTGCTCGTTGCTTGGGTTGATGGTGGTTCCATTTGTCTTCGGCGTTGGAGTTGGTGGCAAGGAAGTGAAGACGGCTTGAGATGCTGGACTTCATATTATCGTTGGCGGTTCTTGGATGTTGAAGTTGGTGGATGTCGGCGGTCTTGATTTTAGGATTTCTGTTGACGACGGCACTGTGGCGATGTCGAAGATGGTGGAGCGATAGCGGCGTTGGAGTTGATGTTAGTTGTGGAAAGATCGGACGTAGGTGAATAATAATTGATTGGTTAAGGTAGGTATGGTAAGGTTGATAATGGATGGATGAGGGGTTGATTGGTTGAATGTGATATTGGAATGAGGATAGATGTGGTCAATGGTTTTTCTCAGAAACACAACCCCCACGGTTCGAGCCGTGAAAGGATTTAGGAGGGAAATGGGATGGCAGAGGAAGGGGAAGGGGAGCACCAATGCGGTAACGGACGGATGCAGAATCTCAATTAGCCGTGGAGTCCTGGAGTAATGGAGGCGACTTGTCTCCCGTTGCAGGTCGTTTGGATGAGGCTGAAAAAACGGACTGGAACCCTGCCGACCCTGTGCCCCAGACCATTACGCAGGGGTTCGGCAGGTGGAGTTGGAAACTATCACCCGGCGCCCAACCGGATGTTGAATTTCCTTAGAGTGCTGCTTACTTTTTTGCTTCAGTGCATTACCGCGTCTCGCTCGAAGCCAGACTGTTCGATTCTGTGTGGACAGGATATTCTGTATATGGTGTGAAATCTTTACTGAAACTAAGTTGTATTAGACTACCGTAATTGATGTTTGTTTATTATCAGTGAACAAATTATCAGACAGATTTTAAATTAATTTTCACTAAAGGTACAATCACAATTCATGGTTTAAAATTAATTAAAATCATCAGGTGTAATGCAATTAAGTGTTCGTAGCTTTGAGAAATTTGTTTATTTATAACTGAGTTTTTTTAAAACCTGCACAATAACATATAGTTAATTATATACAGTAAGCAGGCAAAAATTCTCTGTTTAGTGTTGACGAGTTAAAGTGTTAAAATAAAATAACAAATTAATATAAATCATTTATTGTTTATAATGCCTCTCAATTCTTGCTTTTTTATTCCCACAAACTGATAATTATAGATTTGGCGATCATATTGGTGGATCACGTATGGCACTAACTACAATTAATTAGTAAATATTTCTAGGCTTTTCTAGGTTCAAACCGATTTGTTATGGCAAAATGCTCTATATGCGTCATACTTGATACTTTACCGTCGGAACTTATCTATCTAAGAAGTGTCTGTTGTAAGATTACCAGTTTTTGTAACTACTTTTTATCCAGGTAGTTTACAGCATTCATTTCACTTTTGTTTGTCTTTTCAAAAACTTAATACATAGAAAATAATAAATTTGTGTTGTTATGCCTCTGGTCTACATTGAAGTCAACCTATGATATATAATTAAATGCTTTTATTAACGTTATAGTGATTTCTGTAGCCTTAAGAGACTTCTTTTGAGAAACACCAAACCAGCATGTTGTTTTAATGATCATCAACTTAAATTATAGCAATCTCAGATTTGAAATGATACGGTTGCGTAGAACCATTAATGACTATAATTTGATAAACCACCTACTTCTTAAATAATCAAGGGTTTCTCTCTTGAATTTGGTTTTATTTTGTTTGGGTATAACACCTCTAACGATTTTCAGTACCAGCAACGTTGCAGATGTAATGCAATTTGTTTCACTTACCTGTTCTGACTAATAGATAGACACTACACATGTACAAAGCAGTTAAAATCTAATAAAATTTTGATACTCTGCATATCAAAAACGGTGTTTCTAAGCGTATGTTAATACAGACTTTGTTTCATATTTTTGCTTAAGAGGCTTGTCGAGTATTTTATATTTCACTGTAAATAAATAAAAACTGATGTAAATAAGATTCGTATCTTATAATTAGTATAATGTCCCTACCCAAATAATTATGTGAAAATTGGCCTTTATCTATGAGAAAACTTTAGATTTTATACAAAAACAGAAAGCCCGAAAATTTTTTTAAGGGATATTAAAAGGTTTATATAGTTTTTTTATCCGACACAGAAACTAATTCCTAATTTAAATATTTTAAGGCATAATAAATACGATACCGTTAAATTTTGTTTACATTATTTTTCTAGTTCAAAGCATACTTTAAATTTTTCAACTTTTTTTTGTTACATTTTGTGTTATTTTTGCAACTATTTATGTTTGCTGGTTATTTATCTTTTTTTTTGCGTTTTTGTAATTTTTTTGCCTTTCGCCGCGGAAGGCGTTTACTAGAATTCCCTTTTTCTTTTTTATGCATTTGCATTTTAATGTAATTACAGTTGAATAAATTTAAATCTCAAAATCAATACTTCTTTTTATGTAAATACATCATATAGGTTACGGATTCGCCGGGTTTTTCAAGTTGAAATCCAGTCAAGCCCAAAGAATTTACAATCAATGAACCGTCTCTTATCCGGGTCAAATCTAAATTTCACACAAAATTTACAATTTTTTATTTGAATTTGTAATAAAATGCTCTTCTCTTCTTTGTTGCAGGTAATGTGTTCGTTATAGCTGCCATTCTGCTGGAACGTAATCTCCAAAACGTGGCCAATTATCTTATCTTATCGCTGGCTGTGGCTGACCTTTTGGTAGCGTGTTTAGTTATGCCCCTTGGTGCTGTGTATGAAGTTAGCCAAGAATGGACTTTAGGTCCGGAACTATGCGACATGTGGACATCGAGCGACGTACTTTGCTGCACTGCATCGATATTACATCTAGTTGCAATAGCATTAGACAGGTAATTTAAAAGGAAAGAATTTCATTATATTCAAATGAACCGCGAAATTTTCTTTAACGGGAACTTTTTTAAAAGTCTTTCCTCAATTAAAACGTAATTCGTTTAAGGAAATACAGTAGCTTGTAGAACGAATTGTAAAAGCGCAAACTAAGTAGGTTTTACTTTTCATGAAAATGGATATAAAAGCGTTCGCATGTAAATTAATTAAAAGTTAATCGAGATTTAACTTGGTTTTCCAACAAGGAGGAAATGAGAATGTATTAGAACTTTTTAATTTGCATTCTATTAAATTAATGGCAAAATTAATTGTTTTTAAAGGACTTCTGTGGGAAAAAAATTTCTCAGCTTTACTAAACATTTATAGGTTAGGTTTGTCAAAAAAACGGTTTTTATAGGTTTTTGAAAATTTATTTTTCATGTATTTTATGTCCTGCTTCTTCTATTCCTTTGCACACCTTAAAGTTCAGTGGCGTACTGTACATGGTAGATGAGCTAGCTGCAGATTCTGGTAAACTAGCAAGAAAACTAACTTATAATTTGATAAATTGCAGAATTCTAACCCGAAATGCGCTAATGGTGGGGTTTATTACATCTACAGTCAAATCATCATAAATGAGCCCTCACTCAATAGTTGGCGCCCTAATGCAGTAAATAAGGAGTTTCTCATCAAGACTTTATGAATTATTTTTTTATTTAGTACAAATGATGCTGTAGAAAATCACTTGTATCGCGGTGTAATTATTATTAGCTGTGTGATGCAATAACCTTAAGAAATTCTTGAAATTTCTGTGAAGGCAATGGACTAATATGACAAGCTACACATTTGTATGCCAAACCAAATAACTACTAACTAAATGATTTTTATTGGCCTTACTTATCAGGAGAACAAGCAACTGGCCAGACCAGAGATGTTCTGAACATAGAAGCCTTGAACAACTTAGCACAGCAAAAAAAATGTCATATTCTAACTAACACAATCGGCGATGTATGCAATAGAGCCCTTGAGAAAGTCAGCAAGAATGTTGAACATAGAAACCAGCACAATGAATGTGAAAGGACGAACATAATCAGAAGCTTGGTAGGCCTGTAAAAGCACTAATGATATTTCAATAATTATAGCACAACCGGAACGATTCAGGCAAGATTTTTAAGAAACCAAAGGAAAGCAAGTATTTTGACGACGCTACAAAATGAATTCCATACTACTATGTAGTTTTCCCAAATGACAGACTGAGATAATAGTAAAATAGTGCTTAAGACCAACAGAACATTAACTTCTCGCGCACGGAATACAACGCCTTATGAATCTTCTTTCATTACTCTATGCCCAAATCTAAACCAAAGTGGTAGATAACGATAATGATAAACAATCCCCAGCTTCTGACTCCAGTTAACTACTGTATTATTTAAAATTACTTGTAATTTGCGGTTTATCCAAATAAAGATTTAGTCTAAGTTTTCAAACAGAGCGCTAGTCACTGACGCCACGGCACCATAGAATTCCTTGGCTAAACGCTAAACCAAGCTTCTCTTGAAAATTAAAAAAGGAGTACAAAACAAGCGGTCCAAATCTCTAAAACTATGCTAGTTTAGTCCACTCAAGATAATCCTGAAGCTTCCCACAATCCAAAAGTTGCTCACAAAGTTGAGGCTACAAATAGTTAGGCAAAAAGATTATTCGTTAACGTTTATTTAGCCGATGCTGCTAAAAGATACTTTCAAGGTTTTTACGTCATCCTTTTAATATGCCGTCAGTCTTACTTTTTTACTTTTTTTTTCTATTTTTGCTTTGCTAAATTGCAAGCTAGTAGTTCGTTAAGATAATTAAGTTCCAAAAATGGAGGAACATGTTTTTCTTATAGGTTTTCTTACCAGACGAACCTTATGGTTTGGATATGCCGGCATATTTATTTTAAAATAAATAAGTTTTCAGAAGAATTGAGTTCTTATTTTCTGGCTAACTCAAAATGATAGAAAGCGAAATGAAACATTACCTGAAAGAAGAAGGAAGCGGAACAATGACTCAAACGTTAGTGACACCGACAAAGCAGAGGGCAAGTATTAAAATTGTATTTCATAATAAAACGAAATAGTAGTGAAATATTAACACATTTACTTGACTGGCGGATTTCTGAATGATTTAAATAGTCTCGCTGTATTAAGAAACAATACCTAGACAAAAACGATCAGAAACAAAGCAACATCTACGTTAAAGATTACAAAGGAATGTTTTGATATAAAATGTAAATCAACAAATACAGTTACTGTAAGTATATACCTGAATCTTCTTTTGTCAAAAGATTAAGAAGATTTATCAACAATCGGATTCTATATTTATAAGATGCAAGTTGCTGAATTCTCCCAATAATTAATATTTTCAGGACAACGAGATTCCCATTTAGATAGTATTAAATCAAATCGAGACGGCCTTCATGTATTATAGCATAGACATTAAAGTTACCAGACTGTAAAATCAATCATTCATTTCTGACTTACTCAACCCCCTAAAATTTCATTGTCTGAGTGGAGACACAACAAAAATTTTGTTTTTTTTCCCTTACAAAACACCCTATAGAAATTACCTGAACGAGAAAAAATAAGATTTGTTATGATAAAGTCAGCCGTAAAAGACAAGCAATATTTTACATTATGAACGAAAATTCGGTTCACCGTATTATATATTTTCAAAAAATAAATTATTCTGCATATTATATAAAAATATATCCAATAAAACTCTTTGATATATCACTTATCCATACAAGCTATCGATATTCTAAAAATAAGTTGCTTATAAAATTCTTATTTTTCTTGAGTTGTGTGCCATCACTGCCGACTGAAATTTCATCAAGTTTCAATATTGTTAAAACAGAACAAGCAATAGAAAATAGAAAAAGTACATAACTTTCTGATAAGCTGTCAATAAACGAAATAAACAACTGTTATATGAGCTTTTAAAACTCAGCCTGTTAAGTGATATGAAACCGTTATCGTTACAACCCATAAATAATCAATAACATCTTGAATATTATGTGCACTACACTAAATAACATCATTAACCTTTAGGAGCGTTTTACTATATACAACAAATATAGGAAGGTCTTTTTAAGAGTTTTCCTTATTTATTTTTACCCTAGTCTAGAATGGGGGAAGGAAATTTCGGTAGTAATAATCTACGATGCCTCATTATAATCCACCGTATATAAGCAAGAATCCTTTAACTATTACTGAGGGTATGTCACATAAATTACGTCGTGAAACCACAAACTCCATAAGCATCAGAGGGATTTGCACAACGTGTCTAATGAATGTCAGTCGATACGTTCTGATTGCATAGCTTTGCTGCTTGAAATATCTTTATTTAAATACCGACGCCTAATTATTTTCGGTTTTACTGTTCCGTTAAAGTTCATTTTTATTGGTTCTAGGGTTTTTAAGGGATATTGAATATTTAATTTTCTCTTAGTAGCCTCATTATTTTATTTTATTCATTATATTTTCATTTCAGATAAATCAATCATTTTCTTAGTTTAGTCTACACAATTATTGAATTTTGTTTAGCACTGTAAATGTAATCCGCCTAAGTGTTATTTCAATTGTTGTCACAACTTCGGTTAATGTAAACAAATTAAGACTATTTTCTTCCAATAATACCTTTTCATCTTAGATCATCTAATAAGAATACTGCATTTGCAGAAAAAGGGTGAGTTTAGATAAACTTTTCAGAAAGAAATTCATCATATTATGGCATGCGCTTTTCTTCAGGATAAAAGAGAATACGTACTAAAAGGTGCTACACTCAGTGCCGTAACAAGCCTTTTTTGGGCCCGGTGCGAGCTTCTATAACTGAGCCCTTGAAAAATGTTCTAATCTTTCCCGGCTCTCACAATAAAATGGACAATGTCTACAAAAGATCTATCATCCAAAAGCAAATTTTTGCTTAAGTAGGTATAGATAGGTACTTTGCCAAACTTCACAATAATATAATACTCAAATGACACCAGATAGGTACTCGTTAGTAGAGATTAAAAATAACAACTAGCTATTTAAGACTTTGTCCAGATAAAGCGATTTACCCGTGAGTCGATTCGCTTTTGTTCCATATTGCTTTATAAAAGAAAAACTCATGAGTGCATGTGGACGGAATGTATGAAACTCTAGTATTGAATGTGAGCACGCTTTATCTGGAAAATATCTAAAGATTTACTTTTCGCGCTTTCCTCACTGCGAAGTCCTTGATAACATTTTGATACGACAGGAACCGTGCTATGTCGCGTTCAATAGACAAAATCGCTAGACAATCTTTCTTGGCCCATTGTCGAGCGTAGGTATGACTTAATCAATTTGAGTTTACTGAATGATCTCTCGCAGGAAGCTGGAGTCACTGGCATCGTTAAAAAAATCTTTAGAACGACTACTACGTTGGGAAACATATGCTAGTGCACACTTTTAAAATATGTTTCCGCTTTTTTTTTGTTTCTTGATCAATAGCCTTTTGCAAAGCATCTATTGTGGTCTTATTTTTTATTTGCTGTTCAAGCGTTTTTCACGTAATACAATTTTCTCTATGAAATGTAGAGTTTTCATGCTCAGGAATGCGTGGACTTAAATGACGCCAGCAAGTTCTGGCCTTGTCTGCTTAGTCGGGGAAGAACAGAAAAGTATACACGGGAAACAAAATATTGCTTCTCTCTTTTTACTGTACATCAACCATGGCCTGGGTACCATCTCGTTGTTGCTCATCCTTTTTGTAAACCAATGCACATGAAATTTTCCTCCTGCGTCTTCACCTTCAGTTAAATAAATATTTTTACTACCTTTTTCTTGATCAGGGCCTTTCTCGACAAGGAAACAACGAACGGGGTCAGTTATAGGTAACCATGAAACAGGATCGTTTGTATCTAATTGGGTCTTATCAGTTGCAGCTGTTTCTACAGTTTCAATTTCAGAACTTGGACTAATGTTTGGCAACGTCATGTCTTCATTTTCTCTTTCTAAATTGGTTCCAGTTCCAGATATACCAGGTACATCATCTTCCTGACTATTTTCTGCCTGTGACCATTTTTTTAATGCATTTCTTAATTTTTTGGCTTCAATTTTCCTCACGCGTTTTCTTTTTCGAAATTCAGAACCAGATGGACGTTTTTGTGACATGATGGTAGTTATGGCGTACGTGCTTAGTTTATGGTAGCCGGCAGATAATATTTCTGAAAGAAGAATCGCGAATCAGCTATAGTCTAGTACATATTATCAAAACAAAATATGCCACTTAAAAATAAATATTGCTTACCTAGGAAAGTACATAATCCAAAGTCTATTATCAGTTTATAAATTGTACCTAAAAGTCACTTTTATTTATTAATATTATCAGCCTGTAAATATCCCACTGCTGGGCACAGGCCACCTACTCACTCCCACTGAAGTTCGATCTCCCAAAGAATGAAATTTTAACCAAAAAATACAGAGCTAAATAAAAAAGTTTATTCACCACGAATAGAAACGCGTACTTAGATACTTGGAGAGAGACGTAACATTAAATTTACTACTTAGGTAACATTAAATAAATTTGTCCTCTCAGTGACGTAAGACTTTAAAACACAGTTTTCCAACTTACCCAAACGAGTTCATCAACAAATCTTTTTCACTCTCACACACAATCTTACTTTTAATTAATTTTAAAACAATGACAAAACGATATAATATGCTCCGCTTGCAGGACGCGTGGCCGACTGGTTGTAGCCGCCGACCCGCCGCCCGATATTCGGGGATTCCCCTGATGGCACGGAATAACGACCGGAAATCTCCCAGGTCACACTTGTCCCGCACTTGGTTCTGTTAATTTTGGGTCTGGTAATTTCTGCACCCCTCCATGGTCTGCGCCTTGTGCCTGGGCACCGCTGGTACTGCCCTAGTTACGGTACTGGCTGCACTATCAACAGTTTTAAAAAGTTTTCAGAAACGGTAAAAGCTGTCTGATCAAATAGGAAAAAGTAAAATAAACAACAAATATACTGTCCCTACTTCTATAAGAATAGTTTATCATTAAAAGGTGAAATCCTTTATTTTGCACCAACAATCTGAAACAATTGTCGTTTCCGTTCGAATTCCCTGATGAATTCACCTAAATGGAGCATGGCACGAGAAACACACGTTTTGGTCCCTGTTCAAAACAGCCATAGACTTACCATTCTTCAATTCACTTTCTCCGATTGTACTTTTGCTTACCGAACTTAACTTCATATATTTCAGCAGTGACACTCTTTCTACAAAGTCAATTTATACACGTCTCTCTGTGATATGATGACCAAACCAGTTACTACGCTACGAGCAGAGCATTTCAATTTCTCCATTATGGAATACTACCGAGGATAGAACTGCATGCATCACATAACTAGGAAGTAAGATGCTACCAACTTGGATTGGCAAACCTCACTTTGCACTTAATCTAGGAATGTGCCTCTTTAAAACTTTTGAAACGGCTGGTACGACCATATAGCACAACGAGAAGCTCGGCAAAACGCTCAGATTCCTACAAGTTACGCAAGCTTTTTCATGTTTTCTGAAAGATAATTAATGTGAATTGGTAAATAAACTCAGCAAATAAAATATTTTCGAACGCTATCCGTTTGTTTATATTCAAATGATTTTGAGTACTGCGGAGGTTACTTTCTAGCTTGGATACATTTTCTTAACTAGTTAATTGAAATCAAAACACAGACTATGCTAGAAGACACGCAACAACAGTTAATTTTGTTTGCGTAAAATTTAAAGAATTGTAGAAGAATCAAATGGGAAAGAAGCAAAGACGATTGGGATTTTTCTAAGAATTAAAATATTCCTAGTATCCGTTTGGGCGACCTCTTTACAGCTGTTAAGTCAAAAATCGAAACTTGGGTAGCTTTTTAGTGCCAATCCCTTGTTAGGTTTCTATCTCATCTACAAAGTCTATATTTAATCTACCTTTACATTTATCTATTTGATAAAAAACCTAAATGGAATGTGGGCAAAATTGATTTTAGTCGTATCGTAAAGCGGTATGCAATCCGAATAGTAGAATTTAGCAAGTGCAGTTTACAAGTCTATGTTTAACTGCATCACCTTTCTATGGACTTTACATTTGGTAGTAAATACCACTCTAGTTTTCATATCAGAATGGGCTCTTATTTTGCAAAACTCTGAAATGTGCTTGGACAGAAAAGCAAACACAGATTTTAGGATAGTCACTATTATAGAATTCAAGTTTCACAATACACTTTTCTTTAACTTTTGAAAAAGAACTTCCAGATTTATGGCCTACACTTTTTAAGAACAGATTTCAACCTATATTATCACTTGCTGACAGTAAATGCATCCAGAATTGGTGATGCTTAATTTGTTTGTAACTACAAAGTGTCTTAAATATGTATGTTACGCTCTAGGTGATCTGTGAAGAGAGAACTGAGCATAACCAAAAAGTAGACATCCAGTACGAGAAAGATCAAAACCTGAAGAAGAAAAAAGAAAAAGTAGCAATAGAGACAGTTACTGGTAAAAATCACAAAGACTAGCAAAAGAGCAACTACCATAAATTCAAAGAATACTACAGCGAATGACAATTTGATTGCTGTCCTAATTCTAACTCACTATAAGATGGTATCGAGTGTATGGTTTTAGATCCAACATGATTTATTCATTGGTAAATCACATATTTCGTAAAAAGCTGTCAATAACAAAATTTCTATTTGATTCTATTAGGATGTGTTTACAATTCAATATAAATATGTCACTATCATCGCATCATCAAGACTGCCTTGGTTTTCAAGTAATGCATTCAGCCTCATACACCCAAGGTTATTGAATATCGGCAAAGGTTTGATCTGAAGATTTAGCAACCATCTTTAGTAGTAAGAGAATGAGAATAATAATCTTCATCAAAAGCTAGTTTATGGCCAACAGACCAGCTAAGTTAGAAAATCCAAATAGTTTAACGGGCGAAAGAATTACTAAAAGGTAAGACTTAAACCCTTGGTTCAGAAAGATTAGTTTAGCAGAAAAAATAAAACTTGATAAAAAGTTCTCCGAACCTCCAAATTGAAGATCAAGTAAAGGAGTAAGTAAAGTCTTGTATCTTTGTAAACATGACATCTATGTGGAAAATGAAAGAAGCAAATGAAAGGAAGCTTATGAGAAAAGATATCTCCAATTTATTACACGAGAGATGAGATTTATAAACCTACACCAACATAAACTAGCGCACGGATTACAAATAGGCAATAAAGGAAAAGATTGGGTTGGAGACCAGAAAATGTAAATCTCGTCAAAAACGAAAACTACCTTAGCCTAAAGAAAAAAGAAAAGTTAAAGTCTTTCATTCTTCTGCTTTTAGGAACTGGCTGCTCTTAAAGATGAGCCAAGAACTGATATCTCCTGAAAATTTGAGATAATGCTGGAATAAGATGTACTCACTACTGTGGTATTTACCTACACCAAAGGGAAACAATTAAAAACTAGTCAGAACAGCCACTGGGGAAATTGTACTCTGGCTTTTCCACTATTACTAAGTCATGTCGTTCGGTCAATCTGCAGAAAGGAAGGGAATAATTTATAGCTAATAAAAAACATTACGGTGATGAAATTGGCAAAAAGAATTTTACTTACTTAGTTGTTCTGAAATACAGAATATTCTTTAAATGAAAGATTCTTGAAAGTAAGAGACATGGGACGATCTAGGAAGAGACTGTTGCATAGGCTGCAAAACACATAAATCGATAAATTACATAACCTAAAGAATTATGCCCTGCCATTTTTGAAACAGAAATATATAACATTAAGAACGTAAAATTCCTTTTTAATTTTTATTTATTTAGGCAACTAAATATAAAGTAACCAAATTAACCACCAAATTTGGTTTTTTCCCTTTTGATTGCTAGCATCAAAAAACTCCCTGGCGACAACTATTTTTCTCTCAAGGACGATATTGCGTTGTTGCTACGACATTACATTGATATTAAAAATGTTTGCGAAAACTTAAATCAATTTAATTATTTGCACTTCCATTAGTGAAGTACATTTTTTTATTTTCTTCGTTTCACTATTTCCAATGCACTAATTAGCTTGAATGTGTCTTTCATCCTTCCTGTTTTTGTAATTTGTTTTATTGCGCCTTTCTAGATGCTATATCTCACAGGACTACATTTGCTGTCTTATATAAGTTTTGCTTGTTGTTTTTCGTTAGTTTCGACTTTAACATACACGAGAGCACAATGGCGTCTTAGATAAAAAACAACTAAAGAAACGAAATTCCCTTTCTACAATAAGAAAGCTATGCTCTAAAAATATAATGAAAAGAGGATTCAATAAGAAAAAAAATTAATAATAGTAGCTATGCTAGTGGAAACGGGAAAAATTCAACTCACTATCTATTTCAAATACAAATCGTATTTGCTCGAAGAGTTTTTCATATCAAAAAAATTAAATTACGTTGAACGTATTACATTTCAACTTCAATTTCTTTTTTGCTGCATCTCGTACAATTCGCTAGTTTTGGTATTTTTCTTTCTTTCAATATTCCGTTTTTTAAAACTGAAGAAATATAAACGCATATCCATCTGCTTTGCAATGATGTATTTTGATAGTGGCCTGGAAAAATACGTCATTGTATCATTTGTGTTTTAACTTTTATGAGTTGAATTGTTACTGAGAATTAAACTTCTCTAGGAATGGTAGAGTAGAAATGTCTGACTGAGTTACTAAAGCACTCGGCAAAGAAGGTGTTTGCAATTAAAGTCACATATAAGAGTAAAAATACCAAGCTGAAAATATAAAGTCCTTTGAAATTCGTAGAAGATCTAACTTAAGATGGTGGTATCAGTTTCACTGAAGGATTTGCACTTGCAATTTTAAAAAACATAAAAAGCTCTGAAGAAAGATAAGAAAGTGAGTAGTTAATTTTGCCAAAAGAAAAGGAGAATAGCGTAAATTTTAAAAAAATTGTTTTATTGTTACAAATACCGAAGCCCATCAAGAGAAATCATCCTGTCAACTGAAAAGCCCGACGTTCTCAAATTAATGCATTCGATAGTATAACCAGAAACTGTAAATGGCTTAGTAAGCCAGAACGCTCGATAAACTGAACATTGCAGATCATGATTCAGCTGGGGATGATAAACTGGTACAATGCATCACTTTAAAATTCGCATCAAAGAGATTTGCTAAGTAATACAGATTGCAAAACGCTATCCAAAATGCTCCGTTCTAGCCCAGTTGCAGAAGATGTCCGAAAGACTGAAGGATATGGAGATGCTATGGAAAGTGCAGAAGTGGTTAATGGATAAAGCTACATAATTCTCTTATAGTAATTAACCAAAGCACAAAACTTCAAACGGACTTTGATGGCAAGATAAAATTTTTTCTTTAGCATAATAAAGGTGAGTTCACGTCAATGTCAGTGAAATCCTCCACTCCTAAATGAATTTGAACTATTTATCCAGCTAAATATAATTTTTCCCTATGAAAAGCTCTTTTTGATTGGCAGACACACGACCACAATTTGGTAATATCACTATTGATTGCCTATAGATAAATAACACAAATTGGAACTAAAACTAGAGGGCTTACATCAGATTTAGCTAATTCCGGGAACGGACTTTGCTTTATTGACAGACATAAGATTGCAATAAAATATTTCTAATAACACGATACAACCAAATTATTTTTGGAAAAGATTAGATTCAAACATTACACGGAGTTGGACTCGAAATATTTAAAATTCAAAACTGAAATGAATCTGAATCATCGCGGTTTATGTGTATATTCCACGTTTGAAAGTAGATGAAAGCATCATCTTATTCATAGGAATGAAAGAGTTAATGAATATGAGAAAGAAATTGCTTTAAAAAAGTCAATTGAGTAGATTATTGTGTTTTATTTCCTTTGTAAAACTCAAACAAAAAATCTGATCTTCAGGTTTTCAATTTTTCTTTTCGATAAATGATTATAAAATTGTTGTTTCTACTTGACAAACAGTTCCATTCACCTCTGAAAAGACGTCAAAATGTTACAATTCAAAGACGTCACATCAGAACGTGAGAAAGACGTTATTTAATGGCGAACTAGATATCTTTTTGACACGAACACGAAATTTTCAATAAGCAATGAATTACGTCATATTATAAGGCGTTTAGGGAAACTTACAATCGGCATTCCACAATTAAACTGGACTGTAGGGTTCATCATCCAGGACCGAGAAATTATACTGGTATGTGACTGTTGAATGTTCAATATAACTTTTAGATTTTACTGAGATGTGTCCGGATCGCCCGTGAAGTAATCGAGATAGGTTAAGTTGTTGTTTGACAGTTAGCATGTTACAGAATAATTTATAAAAGTACAATATTGATAACACAGTGTTTTACGAGGGTCGTTTGAAAAGTCCGTGCAAAGTCAGAGAGATGGCACTACTGGTGCATATCGAGGTTATGTTTAGTTAGTAGCATTTCTTGGAAGAACACACACCAAGTTTCAGCCAGATCGGTCTATTTCTTTGTGTTTGGCATTCGTTTGAATCGAGGAAGTCGAGTGATTTTCAAAAAATGGACGAAAAAGAATTTCGTGTGTTGATTAAACATTACTTTATGAAAGGCAAAACGCCTCAGGAGACTAAAGAGAAGCTTGATAAACATTATGGTGACTCTGCACCTTCGATTAGAACAGTTTATAAGTGGTTTCAAAATTTTCGGAGTGGCCATATGGGCACAAATGACGCTGAACGTTCTGGACGCCCTGTTGAGGTTACTACTCCAGAAATCGTTGATAAAATCCATGATATGGTGATGGATCACAGAAGAGTGAAGGTGAGTGAGATTGCTAGTGCTATAGGCATCTCGAGCTGCAAGAAAAACGCCCACGATTGGCCCACAAAAAAGTCCTTTTCCATCACGACAACGCACCAGCTCACGCCTCAGCAGTTGTGGTCGCAAAATTAATGGAAATAGGGTTCCAACTCGTTTCACATCTCCCCTATTCTCCAGACTTGGCTTCCCCGGACTACTATTTGTTCCCCAATTTGAAGAAATATCTGGCGGGAAAAAGATTTTATTCAAACGAGGAGGTGATTGCAGAAACGAATGGCTATTTTTCAGACTTGGACAAATCTTATTATTCAAAAGGGATCAACAAACTAGAGCAGCGTTGGACGAAGTGTATAAGCCTAAAAGGAGACTATGTTGAAAAATAAAAAAGGTTTACCCCAAACAAATAAGTAGATTTTATTTCTGCACGGACTTTTCAAACGACCCTCCTAATTCTCGTTTTGAGCAGCAATCGCAATTTCTTTTTTCTCAGCGTCTAGGAATTCTAATATTGTGTGCAAAACAGCCGCAGCTTTTTATTTTTGTAAATTCCTAACCTGCTTTAGTTAGCAACCATCAGCTGATTATAAAATGATGATCCGGTAAAAATACCAACCGATAAACTTCTCGTAAACATCTAAAGACGTTATATTAAATCACGTCAAGATACGGCAAGGAGATGACGTCTTTATGACGTCAATTACTTGGGTTAGTCAACAAAACATGTCTAATCACATATGTAATTTCGGCGTTAATCTATTTAACTGTGTAGGTCGGCATTTTACAATGCTTACTAACACAATTTTTATCTTAAAAATGATGATGAGAACCTTTTTTTTGTACTGGTGTGAAGTATTAAAAAACTGTCTTAGAACTTTGTGAGTACGTTGTACAATTAATGCATTTGGATTTTCCACCTTCTTACAACATATTTTGCTTTTGCTATCAAGTAATTGTTTCAAGTTCCTGGATACTGGTAAGCCGCGATGGGCCTTCCGTAGTTATTTAAAATACCAATATTTAATCTATTTGAAAATGCAGAATATCTTGAAATCCTCCTTGTTTAAGAATATGGTTTTTACTATTTAGTTTATTTAAAAATTGTGTTTTTACGATTTAGAATAAAATTATAAAGAAGTCTCTAAATGTTTAAATTAATTTGTTTTGAGCAAATTCAGATTATCTTACCAAGAAAGTACTTAAGTTTTTCCTTTTCTATTTATTTGGTGAAATGAAACATTTTAACGTAACATACGGCTGATGCAACCACTTTTATTAGTTTTATAACAAGTTATGACAGTTAAATTAAATTTTTAGCAGAGAAATCTTAGATAGTATTAAAAACATTGGGCAACGCCCAGTAGTTTTCCATTGTGAGCTAATTATGATCTTGTCTACAATTAAAAGAAATTTTCTGATTTTTATGCTACTTTTAAGGAGATTTTTTATAAATCACAATTAATAATCGTTTTAATTTCTGATTTTGCTTGTTTGTTTAGCAATCTCTTGTTGCTTATTGCAATTAAATCGAGACAATGGATGCATGACTTCTTTAATATTCATTAGTGATCTGTTGAGATTTTAAGTTGTTTGATTGTTTGTTTTTTAATGCTAAGGTAAAGCCAACTTTTGACATTTAGAATAACTGTTTTTTTTTTGTTTTAAGTAAATCTTCCTGGTTAAATAAGTTTTTTTTTTAGAAGAAATAGCTAGTTTTCTTTTTTTTTGACATTTTTGTACCGTTCTAGCTCTGTCTTTTTCTAACTCAAAACTTTTAGTCAGACAAGCAGACTTATACTAATTGTAATCTTGATGTTCCTATTGCTTTCTAGTTATTTAGGCTAATGTTTTGATTTTTGATGAGCTTGCCACGTTTTGAGATTCCTATAGAATTCATCTAAGGTGATCATCCATTGAAACGCAGTATTTGACTACTTTGACAGTGGTTGAAGCTTGCGCTAGCCAAACTCATTACCAAAAAAATAATAAATAGTTAAAGATAATTATGATGACAAGATTTTAGCATATATACTTAACAGCTCCACTATATCACTTTTTCGTGATGACGTATGTTGATTTATGTCGTTTGAAGTGCTTTGATCGAACAGTCGTATTATTTTCTACTAACTGTAAAGGATAAACCTTTAAATACATACATTATGAATTGTTTGTCACTCTTCAGGTATCAATACCTCCCAAATGACCACAATAAGATATTTGACTCTTTAAAAGGAGTCTGACCTGTAAGTTTGTTTGTGTGTTTTGAGACACTCTGTATATTCCATATATATTAAAATAAAATAGTAATTTGTGTTACCTACTAGTACTGTATAACAATGCTGTCTCGGTAAAAAGATTTTTAAATTTTCATTCTCACTACTTCTTTCATAAATCAGCGTTAGACTCACATTTTAATCTAGCTGTTGTATGTAGTAGGAAACTTCTTTTTCATAACGCCACTTTATTGTTCCTGCTTTTCATTTTCTTCAAACAAATACAATCTCTTTCATGTCATGCAAACGACATTTTAATTTGCAACTTTAATTTAACTCAGGAGTGAAAATAAAAAAGAAAAAAAGTAAAACTTGCATTAATGTGGAAATTCAACAACCAGAGTTATCGTTTCTTTCTTCAAGTACATTAGGTTCTAGTAGGTATATAACGCGATACACCAGTGTAACACTTTAATCCACTCTAGTGTCAGCACATGTTACCAGACGGGCTTTGACCACATTAAGCTCGTTCTGTGTTCATACACACTCTGAAATCCTGATGACTAGAAACACGTTCGGGTCACCGCTCTTTACAATGGACCTGAGACACATTTCAAGCTAAATTTCACCAGCACGGAAATTATAGTTTTCCTTGTCTAACATCTGATAAAACTATGTAGTGGTTTAGGCAATGGAGGAAGTTTTTTATTAAAATACAAATTCACGCGTCGAAGCGAATACGTGTGCATATCAAGGGATAAAAAGCCTCGACAAAAATTTCATGTTGTAAAAATAACATTCTATTATTTTCTAAGGGATTTCGAAGGGACATCTTTTCTTATTATTTCGAGTTATTTTCACAACTAAGTGATATACGTTTCTCTTGAGAAAAGAGAAAGATGTCGATAATAAAGTTTAACTTTTTTTTAGGTTTTATGACAGAAGATTTTCAGGAAGGTTTTCTTTTTAGTACAACAACTTTAGGAAACAGATTTTTTATTCTATCTTATGTATTTTATTCTTTTTTCTTATCTCTTTGGAATATCCCAAGAACACTAGAAGTATCTACTATAGCCCTCCTTTAAAAGTTCATTGAATTTTACAACTCACCATTTGTTATAAAAATGCAAAAATATAAATCTCTAGGAAAAAATGTAATTTTATGTAGATTGGTATTTTTGTTTGTTAAACAAAATTCAAGAATTTCAAAATTACTTTTATTTTTACTTTATCACTCTTAGAGTAGAAATAGTTTTGACAGATACATCTAACTGATAATAAATTATAACCCTTGATACCTTGCAGGTTGTGTGATATACTAAATAAGTTTCTTTTTCAAACCATATGAATTTAAAATTTTCTTTTGTCTAAAATATTTATTGTTATTAAGGCCATACCCAATGAACAAAGTTGCTCATAATAATAGACGCTGCATCTTGTAGCGAACACTTTACTGAGACCTTCAGGTTTGATCAGTGTTTTGGTCTGATCTCACGGACATGAGATCCTTATATTAACCGCGTAAAATAAATACTTGTACCAGCAACAAAGAGAGCAGCCCACTTGACGTATACATCAGAAGAAAGGAAAAGCTTGCTTGGAAAGGAGTAGGGAAAGGTTCAGATAGTTAGGGATAGTAGAAGATTTCAACAAAAGCCATCGCCAAGACAACCCTTTCCTAACTCTAACTAGCTAGAATTATTGAGACTGTAAACACTCTTCCCGTAACCAAATATCCCAATCAATACTCAATAAACTTTTGGTCACTCTCTATTGATTCTCATTTTCTCATTACCGATATCTCTAAGTTTTTCAGCTGCTAAAGCTTTTTCCAACTTTTCCTGCTGATTGGCCATACGACTCTATATTATCAATTCTTCATTACCAAGATTGCGTATTCCGGCAAATGGGTCATCTACTTGTTTCATCATGTACCTCTTTCTGTAGTTGCTCACGTGCAAATTTTGTCACTCTTTTCACTTGTATGAGCATCATTCTTGTTGATTTTAATTGTCTTCCTACATTTCTGCTCATTCCTGTTTACCCTTTTTTGATCTATAGTTTCTTGCTTTTACTTTTTTCATGTTCTATTTCGGCTTTCTAACTTAGAAACAATATTTAATTTTTTTTAGTCTTGCACACCATTTTCAATGACAATGCCCTTGTCATTGATGGCGCAAGTTAGTTCAAAAGTTTTTCGTTGTGGTTTGCCCGATGCAACACGAATACTGCAGCTGCTTGACCAACACCATCTAGGTTATCTCGAACTACTTTTTAATTGATTTTATTGAGCTATATCTTAGAGTTTGGTAGCTTTGTTCTCGCGTTGCAGCACATTTAATGCTGTCGTCCCATTGAATATTATTTTTAATAATTTGGTAGGTTTTGGACAATAAACTTTATCGATAATCTCCTCTTCTTGTTCGCTGATGTTTGTTTGCCCTTATATCAACACTAATGCAGACTGCCATCAATTTTGTTTTCGGGCCATTCTGGCAGAAGAAGATCATTTAGACTTTCTAGAAACGTCTGAGTAGTGATGGTGGAATCTGCTGGACAGACGTACATACGTCGGCAGTGAGTGTTTGCTGTATTTTGGATGCTACCCTCTACTGTGTAGGAAGCTAGTAGACAAGGTGTCACCGTTTATTATCATGGTGTGAAGCGCGGGGAAAAATGTGCGGTTGATATGTCTGGGTGTGTTGTAGTTATTGGTCGTCATAGTACGTCGACTGCGATGTTGCTTGTAGGTGCGGCTGGCGGTAGAAGCGATGGAGTTAGGGTACATAGAGGTTTCAGGGCCCAGGCTGGTAAAGGCGTTGACTCGGACATAGCACCTGCGACACGGACATGTATTGGCTGTAGCGGCCAATGATAGCGATGACAGAGATAAAGGTTTTGCAACGTTGCGAAACGGGATTGTGGTTGGAAGAGGCAAATGATTTTCCAAGAAAGCATAAAAGGGAAACATACAAGACTCCGGTAGGCAAAGTCCAACTTAAGCAGTTTTGTTACTTAACCTCTTATAAATTATTCAGGCGTAGATTATCTTCCACATTACTAGTGCCTAAGTAGAGTTAGGTTAGGTAAGGTTCAGGTCGTTCCTCCCTGCGACCTGCTACACAAATCACAGAAGACAGCAAAACCGTTTTAGGAAAATATTATTCTTCATCTATGAGATGAATTATTAAAACTTGCATATTGACTAAATGAGTGTTTTGATGTCAACAAAGCAAACAAACCGCAAGCTCTAGAAAACTTTGGTGTTTTATAGAACTATAGCCATTCGTTCTTTAATTTTTATCTAAGAGAGTTTCATTTTTATAGCATGTCTTAGGTGTCATAATTCTTAACTAAGTATTACGTGTTTTGTTTATCAATGATAAAACAACTTTTAAATCTTGTACCTTTAATTTCGTCTTCATAAACTACTGAATCGAAAATTTAAAACATTTTCCTCTGCAATGATTATGTTTCTAACAATTCTTTTTTGCTCTAGATGTTTATGTAAGCTAAGAATACTAAAGCATCTGCTAGACAAAATAAAGAAACGAAACACATTAGAAATTTCTATAGAACGTATTCTATTCTGCATGTTTAATACGTACAGATAACTTGATATGTAGCTTTGAGGTGGCTTGATCTCATCTAGAGTTATTGCTAGACGTGAGTTCTTGGAATGTCGCTGTTTCGTATTTCGGGTTTTTATTTATTTAACAAGAGAATTCTACAACGGGCTTTCATCATGCATTGTATAGTACTTTGGGCCCTTGAACTTGAATGCCCGAATTTTCTGAATGTCTGTAATTCTATTTGTCATGAGTTCAGATATTTAAATTGTTATACATTTTGGTAATCGTTTCAACAAGTGAAAGACTGCTTAGAGGAACGTTTTTATACAGCTTTTATCAACTTTAATTATTGTGATATTCTTTCTTTTAATGTTGACGAAGCAACTATGATTTAAATATATTTATTTAAATAATCATTTCATGCACCTTTACAATAATTATAATAACGTGCCAAGAGTAAAACTAGGTATCTTATATTTATACAGCTATACAGAATTAGTGCAGAAATTTTACCAAATGAGAATCTGCAGGTTCGAATGTTAGAGCACGTACGAAACTAATTTAGTCTACAAATCTACATATTAAATATAACCAACACTCCTACTTTTGATATAAATTATACACACGTAAACTAAAAGTGTATTACGTCACTGGAGAAATTTTATTAAAACTGTTAAAACTTTAAAATTGTTTTCGCTTCATTAAAAACTCCATTACCGGTTTAAGTTAGGAAATTTCTTTATCTTGTTAGTCTTAAAAGCAGAAAATGTTAACTTTAGATTAATTCCATTATTAAGATTCTTATAATTGTTGTTTTAAAAAAGCTAATCACAAATCTAATTTGTCATCTGTTCTTCCAGATATTGGGCCGTAACGAATATAGACTACATTCATCATCGAACAGCCAAACGAATAGGAATGATGATAGTTGTAGTATGGTGCGTCGCATTTCTCGTGTGCATAGCTCCGTTACTGGGATGGAAAGATCCTGGGTGGAATGGTAGATTAGAAGATAAGAAATGTATAGTTAGCCAAGATATAGGTTATCAAATATTTGCGACGTCCTCATCGTTTTATTTACCATTAATGGTAATTTTAATATTGTATTGGAGAATATTCCAAACGGCTAGAAAAAGGATTAGAAGAAGGCAGGTTACCTATGGTACTGCTGGCGGTACTAATAGGAATCCTGCTGCTGGTGGAATTGCTGGCGGTTTAGCCGCAGCAAGTGGTACTGGTGGTATAGCTGCTGCTGTAGTTACTATAATAGGAAGACCTCTACCAACAATATCAGAAACCACAACAGCCTTCACTACGGTCTCTTCGAACTCTAACAACACAAGCCCGGAGAAGACTTCTTTTCCTAATGGTTTAGAACCAGAACCTACAACTACAGACTGTGGTGGTATGAGTTACCAGCCGCAATATTATGCGGTTAAAAGAAAAAAAGACTCAGCGGACTCAAAACGAGAGAGAAAGGCTGCAAAAACTTTGGCTATAATAACGGGAGCCTTTGTGATTTGTTGGTTACCATTTTTTATCATGGCCGTGTTATTGCCTATATACAAAGACTTATTTAAAGGATATATAATATCGTTGTTCTTATGGTTAGGATATTTTAATTCTACTCTAAATCCTATAATATATACAATATTTAGTCCGGAATTTCGACATGCGTTTAAGAAAATACTGTTCGGTAAAAATTACGCACGCCGAAGGAATAGAAATTTAGGTATAAGGCATTTTCAATGATGTAGGCATAGTGATGTCTTGTCGACGGAACGTCCAACTGCTGCGAGACTTGCAGCAACTGTTGCTGCAACTGCTGTTGCTTCTGGTGCTAGAAGTGTTACTTTTCAGTGTGATTGATCCGACGACAAGAGATCGCGCGATTTAGTCAATTTTTCTTTTATTAGACATTTATGGAGTGTTAGTGCCCTGAATTTTGTTTTAAAAAAATATTCGCAGGGTTGTACTTCAACTTAGGCTAGTTAAATATTAAAACAAAGAAAACGGGTATAAATTTTCTAATGTAATTTCCTCCTTCTATTGTATTTAATATAAATATTGATGTGTTAAGGAACAGGGAGAATGTATTTTCAGAAAAAGCTAAATTATTAATGATGTGACTAGTTAATGCTTGCGGTTTGTTGCGGCTGCTTCCCCTTCCTTCTCTCTTATAAAAGGTTTTCAGTTAATACAAAAAGCGTTTCAAGTAAAATTACATTAAACTTGCTCTAGCTGACTTGAAACAAAATGTAAAGACTCCTCTAGGAATTCATATCAGTATTCAAAGCTTTCATATTTTATAAATTACAAATGTTCTTATATTATTTATGCACACTTTATTTTGAAGTTTCGCTTTAGTCCTTTACATTGACATTATTTATAAAAGTATACTTCAAAGCGAATCATATTGATTGATTTTATATTCGCAAAGGTAGTCTTTCTTATTTAAAATGTGGTCGGAAAAATATGCTCTCGTAAAATATAGGAAAATGTAGTAATCTTGAAACCAGGTAGATTTTGAACGTTTTATTAAATTTTACAAAATTGTAAGCTGGAATTTTTTAAACATGATAATAAATGAGAAGTGAGCTTTAAAATCTAATTATATCTCATGATTCTAGTCATTATCTTTCAAAAGAATTATTAGGGAAAAAACAAAATGACTAATAGTAGTAGATTATCGAAAGTTAATGTCGCTATTCGCAAGCTGCTTTGGAAGGTTTGGTTTCGTGAGACGTTTTTTACAAGTCCATATAAATGAGTTATTTAAATGTATGACTTTTACTTGTAAAACTGATCAGCTGAGGAATCATTACTATTTATTTATTCTAAAAACTTAAGAATTCTATTCGTTTTGGAATTTTTAAAATGTTGCCTTTCTACAGGAAATATTTCTGCCAAAAATTTGCTTGTATTTTTTTACCGCCGCAGTAATTTTTCCTGTTGTAAAACCTTAGATTCTGAATCTTTTAACTTTGAGCAAATTACCCAGCTGAATCACCTACAGCAATCTGCATTCTTCCTATTTACATCATACATTTTTTGATTGTTCGTTTAATTTATTGTTTATTTGCAAGTATGCTATGGAAGAAATAACTCACAGCTCTTGGTCTTAATAGTTGTTAATCATTGTGTCGTGTATACAAAACTGAGAGTTGTAGTAGACTACCGAAAATTAAATGCTGCATTTATTAGCATTGTTTTTCATTAAATAATATGATACTACATAAATTGCTTGTAAATAGTATGACTCTTTGATTAATGTTTATGCTACATTTTAAAAATTTACTGAGAACTGTGAAAGCCAGGAATTTTCCAATCAAAAATTACTTCGACTAGATATATCAATCAGTACTTTTTTGAATTTGCTGCTTTATTAGACTCTATAAATATTGTATCAATTCATGATTTATGTTTTCCAAATGAATTTGTACAATAACATAATTAAACTTATAATCTAGGAATAAAAGTCAAATGTTATCTATGTAGGTAGTACATTAGTTGAAAGGGGAAAGTTTGTAGTAATATGTAACATTAATTTTGCTCCATATCAACAAGTAATGGACATTTAAAGTTTGATCTGTTAAACTGTCACAAATAAACCAAAATTATTTGAATTATTATCCTCTATATACTTATCTAACAGTTTCCAACTTCAGATATTTGCTATTCATCTATCTCTAGATAGCAGATTGTGATTTATGTTTCATGTAACACATAATGTTATAATTAGAAGTGAATCTATCGGAGTGATCAGTTGACCTCTTTAACTTATTGCAAACTGTATTGTGTGATAAGAAGTTACTTTACATTCATTAATACACAAGGAATACAATCAAAAAGTTGTGTTATTATTTAGGGCTTGCTGCTTCTAATATGCTTTGAATTCCTTATTTGCACTCAGGAAACTATTCGGTGGTATAATTTACAAAAAATTTAAAAATTTATTGACATCATCAATTTTAAATTAAAAATCGATTTAATTCATTTAAAACCACAAGCATTAACATAAATTTATGATTTTTATCATCATTAAATATAATAATTATAAAAGAAGCATCAAAAGCATATTTTAGCTTATCTGTAAATATTACACCTTCTGTACCTCTAATATTACCTGTATCATCCCATAAAAAAGCACAACTAGTGCTTAGAAAATCATTTTGGGTATCGAACCTAATTCTTGCAAAAAATGACCAATATCTTGACATTTTGTACCAAATTGAAAAAAATTATATTTACTTATAAAGAGTGTTATTAGTAAAAAGATTATATTATAGTACAGCGAATTATATCATCATTATAAGTTTAAATCAACATTCAGTCTATATACAATTTTAACTTTAGAAGCATATCTGTGACTTTACTGCAATAATAATTATAGTAGTTGAAAACCATTAGGTACCATAATTTATTACTATAGGTAAAATTATTGAATGTTTGTAACAGTTGTCACATTATTATTAATTACCTACAATATAAGTCATAAATGTGAAGTACAATCATAAAATATTGTTAATCATTTTTGTAACACCCATATTATTCAATTTTTATTACGATTTCTTTAGATAATAATGTGTGCAGTAAGATTAGGAATGCCTGGAATATTTTTATACTTAAAAATCAAATATAAAATATCAAAACAAAGAAAAGATATATAGACTGTGCTTCCCTAACACGAAAACAAAAAGATTACCAATACAATATTTTTTACAAATAAATTTTGTTCTAATTTAATAAACAGATATAAAATAAATTGTAAAAAGAAGCCTTATATAAATTTAAAATGTGTGTTTGAAACTGAAATTAAAAAATAGAATAAATAACACTGTTATTATAAAATCAAACAATAGAAGTTAATAACTTACTTTTGAGCCCTGAGTAAGTTGTTGACTTTAGAAATTAAGAGTATCAAAAGAATGGACCCTAATTTTGTTGTTCAAATTACCAAAGATATTAAACTTGTAAGATATTAATGTAATTTATCTAATAAAAAACTATGGTGATTTATAAATGTTTTCTTTTAATCTAATTTAGTTGATATCAAAAAAGTCAATCAAATTGAAAGCTTCTACTAACAAAAACATAAAAAAGTGCTTGTTACTTAGTCAGTAGGGGTTGTATCAAATATTCCAAATAAGTTAGCTATGAATGACATTTAAAAGAATAGCTGCAGGCTTGACAAAAAAACTCTCAGTCAAAAACTAAGAAACTTACATATGCAACCATTCACCAGATCAGTGTTGATGTCCGAGCAGATGTTACTTATACAGGATGTATCATTATGTGCTACACAAACTTCAGGAAATGATTTCTGACCATATTTTAAGAAAAGCAGTTAAAGATTTTTAATAAAAAAAGCAATTTTTCTAAAGACTTAACACCTTGTATCTCGTAAACGACAAAGAATTGGGCACATGTTAATAGAAACTTTTTTTCTTAAAATATGCTTAGAAGTCGCCTCTTGAAGTTTGTATAGTACGTTATGGTACACCCTGTATTTTTAGACAATACCTGAATAAGAAGAGAACCATTGAAAAGAAACTAAAATATAATGTCCCTGGGGGCGATTGGTATTGCTAATCGCTATTAATTCAGATATAAAATACCAAAATAAAAAATATTCTGCAACATTACTTTGTGAGTTGACTGTACAGAGAATTACAAGTTCAAGTCTCAAGAACATCTCTGAAACCATCAGAGATATATCCGAAGTCGGTTAGATTGGGACAAAGTTGCTGAATCTGATGCTGATTGATAATCTGAAAAGAAATTTCAGCTAACCTTGGTTATTTACTTGTTCATTTGTCAAGATAGTGCAAAACAGATTACACACTGTTAGTTCAATTTTTGCTCTTCTGTGACGTGACACATTCCCTCAATTTATAATCATCATTAACTTATCTTCTTAATACAGACCTGAATCTCTTTTTATTGTTTTGAAGACTTCTAATATTCTATGCATAAGTATACAGTGTGTAAAAAAAGTAAGACACAAATTCATTTTTGGCGTTATTTTTAATTTTTTGGAAGAATGCTGGAACACGTCGGTTTTATTTCAATATTTTAAGCAAAAAAAGTTTTGTTTCGAATTTCAAGATAGCACGAATTAATAAGATAATCAAAGAAACAATAACTTTGACAGGTTGCCATTTTGTTTTGGAGGAGTTGAAATTTCCTGAAACTTGGACATTAAACCTATATCAATGAGAGCTTCCAAATGAGCTATTACACAAGTATCCTTTGTATTTAAATTTTTTTAGAAAATGGCGTCCTCACGCCATCTTGAGATTTGGAACAAAAATCTTAAGCTTAAAATATTGCTGACAAATAAATAAAATCGACGTGTTCGAACATTCTTCCGAAAAATTAAAAATAACGCCATAAATGAATTTGTACATTATTTTTTTTACACACTGTAGGTATAGTAGGCTGTCCCTTATATGAGACAAAAGTTTTTCTACAAAATCAGATACGCATACCCCCTAAATCTTTTCCATTTGTGCCTAAACACTGAGTTATGAAATATTATTCCCCTAGGATACCGTTAACTCGTGCCGACTCGATGTCGGGATTACTATATGACAACCAGAATGAAGTCATCAAGCTATGAATGCACATCTTGGGGGAAAAGGCAAGAATTTATTGAAATCGTCCATTACTTATTATTTAAATTAGGTAAAGTAACAAATAAGGAGCTTAAAAAAATAATATCTCAATACGCTAATAATAATAATTAATTGGAATATTTTCTTTTTAAAGTTTCTTTCTTGCAGTCAGGGTACAACTTTCTGTGTTCTTGTACGCAACGTAACAAAAATTATTTTTGTTTCTCTTCCGCAGTAATCAGACTATGAAAGTCTTGCTTTAATTTTACAGCTCTTTCAGCTGTATCGTTTACTGATTTAAGGGACAATACAAAAAATGAGGCAGTGGTCCCCCATGAAGGAAGACCCTTTTGGAGAAAACTATCATCAATCTTGGGACGAAAGAATATATCCTTGCTCTTAATTGATATAAAATCTTCACTGTTTTTCTCTGAAATAAGACAAAATCTTACCAACAACAACAACTTACCATACAATAACTGCAAAGTTCTTCCTTCGATGAGATGCATCGTTTTCAAAGAGTCGATATATTTTTGTTGTTGTTTTGTTTCTTGGTGAACTTCATCGTCAAACAGTGACAAGACAGCTACTTCGTCATTTAAATTCCGTAGATGCTGGCAAAGCTTCTGCAAAGCTGCTTTTGAAATGTCCACGTTTTCATAAACCTTCATCAACTTTAAAAAGCACAAATCTTGGTAAGGTGCTTTTACTGCTGAAACTCATTGAAGCCATGGCTTAATACAGAATGTTACAATAAATAAGCTCACGACTAGCAATGCCGTCTTTCTCGGTTGTCTGAACAGAAAGCCGAGTAGCGATATCTTCAGATATCATCATACGAGCTTGGTTACATGACACCTGGAGGTCTGCTTTTCAGTTGAGTTGGTCAAAATTTCCACCTAAGAATATGGTGGAGAGGTCTAATAACTTTCGATAGTCGTCTGTTACCATATTTTCTATTAGTTTTACTCGATAGAACTCAATGTGTCATTTTTGCCATAGTTTAAGTGAGCTTCCACGGTTCGTTTGTAATTTTGTATCTTATTGACATGTTTTCCCAATTTCCTTTGAACTATTTGAAAAGTAAAACCTTGAATATTATGTCCAAGTGTTTCAACTGTAGCTTGAAGAATGAAGACAGTCTTTTATACTATTCTACTACTACTAATCGCGGAGTATCAAAATCCCCGTTCACTATCATTTCGCAGAAGTCTCAGATTGCGTGCTCTCAATCAAAGTTGACAAGTGTTCTTGTGAAGTTTCAATATTATTAGCTAAAATGAAAGATGGATCAGGTAGTTTGTAATATCATACGCTGTTGAAGAAGTTGATACCGTAAAGAGAGATTTGACGATTTTCTTCTTTTATAGTTCTTTGTCTAACGGATTCCTCTCTTTCAACGAGTTTTATATCCACTCCAACTAAGCTACCGCATCGGCCTGGTATTTTCTGATGCTGCAAAAAGATCCTGTCGTTTTTTATTTTCATTAACTGAAGTGCATCGGCGTGTGCAATGTCAAATAGATTATCCAAGTTACTTGAAAACCTTTCTCTACAACGCTCAAATACATCTTGTTTTCTTTGCATCTTTTTACTGATCTAGCTTTTTTGCACAATTAGGTAAATATTTTGCAGGTAGTCTTGCCTTTTCTCAAAATATAATACACTGAGGAATATGACAGTTAATTTAACTTCACGAATATTATAAAATAAAACTGCCAGAACTAGTTTGGGCCCCGCCATTTGATGACTTACATCCCCCCTACTAAGCATATAGTTTTTCTAACTAAAAACAACCAATAACTTCGAGGTATGGACGCGTAAGAACGCGCGTTTCTAAGTATCCAAGTACTTACATGTTTCAATGCAACTTGGCACAAGTTAACCTACACCAAACGTAACGAAATTTGATTTTCGAGTGTTTAGACATTGTTAGACAAAACAATAAGAGAGTATGCGTTAAAAAAGCTGAAATCAAAAAATAAGGGGCACTCTAATATACAGTGTCCGCCAAAAAGTCTGCACCATATGAGAAAAATCTTCATTCAATGACTTATGGAAATTTTGTTTTCGGCATCAGGTTTTGCTTGCTCCAGAATCCAAAATGACCTAATCAAAAGTAATTATGTGGTTTCCATTTACCTGTCCAATTTGACATTTTTAGAAAAATTGTCTAAAAAATGGACTTATTTGACCGAATTTTGGAAAAAGTCATGAGACAAAAATGTTTCCATTGCAATTTTCTACCCGTATGCAAATTTTCCAAAGCCTACCACAATTTTTATATTTTGCCCTTTATTGCGCTTTTTGTTTTTCTGAATGGCAATTATTTTAAATTAATTGAGCAAAAATTGTTTGAAAATGACCTTGAGAAAGATTTAACAGACTAAGTCTTGACTACCGATATTTGGCTTTAACAATAGTTATTTATTTTATTTATGGAGAGTTATCAAGCTAGTAAATTATGATATAAATGAATTAATGTGGTCATTTAAGTATTTTTCAAATAAGACTCAAAAAGTTTCAACAGACACAAACAACGAAACGGTGATTATGGATACGAAAGCTTCCGATCGTAAGATCCTAGAATTGCTAAACGTTGGTAACTTCCTACAGAATGGTCATTCAAACAATTTTAATCAAGAAATATTCTTCGTATTACAGTAATTTATAGCCTGCCACAAATACATAAAGCGATCTTCCACTAAAAGACTATACAGAACTATAAAAAAAATAATAAGAAGATTTTGGAAAGCTTTGATAGAGAAAACATCTTGTAGTCAAAACAATGAGACTGCTTACAACGTGTATCAGAACTATATGTTCCAGTTAGGTTACCGATTCTACTGACGGCAGTTTGTTTTGGTCATGAATTGGTCACTCATTTATGTATGTTATCTTTTCGAGTGATTGTTTTTATGGAAACTTATGACAGTACATAAGTATTTGACTTTGAAAAAGTTAGGTACAACTTCAAAACAATTTATTTAAATATTTTCAAGACATTCTTAATTCAGTGCAGATGTAGATTTTTAATTTGATGAAGAGTACCATTTTTAGGATTGTCATCATGACTTGGAGTCAAAATAACTATCTCTGTAGTTAATTTCTGGGGACAAACTTTAACGCATTTTCCTGATTCTTCATCTCGTATATAAGAATCCCTACAGGCACATTGAAACGTACATGGTATCAGACATACTGCCGGTTTTCTTCTTTGACAAGTTGCAGGGCATCCAGGGCACGCTTTGATTATCTCATATTTTGGACATGGTCCTACAAAATAGATATTAATCAGATAATTTACTGATTAATTTTTTTAAATCGTATTGGAATTACTTTTTAATAAAGAAGAGCTAATAAGCAGAATTAGCGGTAGCAACCTTGTAAAACTAATTCTCATATTTGACTGTTTTGTTTAATACAACTCGTTTAACAGTGAAGCTATAAAAACCTTTGATAACGTAATTAAAGTAGAAAGAAGGTTAAGGCATATCAATTGTTTCGTTAATTACGTAAGTATTTGTGTAAATTGTTATCTTATGGTAAGGCTAATTTACTGTTTATCACTATCGTGCATTTGTTCACGTTTATTGATTGTTACAACTTTTAAGTGCTAATGTAAACTTAATTTGCTTCTAAAATACAAAACAAAATGTCAAACTTGACAATTGAACAGGAAAACTGTAGACCAGACATTTGCATAGCAATCAACTTGGAATGTCGGAAAAAGTATTTTTACCTTAGAACATGATATCCAAACTTTGCACACATAACACGAAACACACAAAACTCATCGCTGTACGGCTTGTACACCTCAGCTCTCCACGACGGTTTGAGACAGATTTGTGAGTACAAGAAGATACTAGGGCACTTACTATATTACACTTTAGAGTAGAAAATTAAGCAGATGAGATCTATGTCTAGATTTTCTTGAAGACTTGCTTTCCGAAACATTATTCTAAAAAGCATAAATTACATAAAATATTCTAGAAGGAATGCAGGGTTGAATTAAGTGAGTGAAATTATCATTGGAAATTTGGAAGTAGTAGGAAAAAGACCGCAAGAAAAAAGTGCCTTTCTGCTTGTATGCAAAGATTCGCCGGAAACTATTTGATGACAATTGAATTTGAATTTAATTGTGAATGGTAGCAAATAAATTTGATTAGAGCCTTGTTTTCTTAACTCAATGAAACAAAAATAATTAATAAATACTTTCTTTAATTCCATAATAATAATAATAATAATGATAATAATAATAATAACAATTAATAATCAGTTATAATTCAGTGCTTAGACAAATATGCTAATACACCAATTTAATAATAGTTAATAACAATATGCCATAAATAAAAACTACGAAGCAAATGGTGGTAACTAAAACTGTATTAATTTATTCTAAACAACAGACTTTTGCAAAATACTGAAAAAGGTGAAAAATATCCACTCAGTATAATAATGGTGTAAAACGTGTGGTAACCACTAATTAAAAAGTTTCCTCTTCTTCTTGGAGTCTTAGTATGTCGGATTTGTTCATGAAGTAGTATGTAGGTTGACGTCCCTTAAGATCCTTTGCTACTCTTTTAGCACCAGCCTTAATTAATAGTTTACTTATTGATTCCATTTTTTCCACACCCATGGCATAATGTAATGCTGTACGTTCCAGCTAATACAAAAAATATAGAAGACAAGATCAACAAGGAATTTTATAATAATAATAATAATAATACACTACAATAAATTCTTACATTATCTCCAACATGCAGAGTTTCAGGAAATGTATTTACTAAGAAATCAACTATTTCTTCTTGCTGACATAAAACAGCTATATGAAGAGTGCATCGACCATAACTATTTCTTCCAATTGCTAATAATTTCCCACTACCAGTTTCCTTTTCATCGGCTAATAGTTGTGTTACTTCATTTACAGCTCCCTGTCTAATCGCATGGTGCACTCGTTCTCGTTTTTCCTGTAAGGAAAATGTCAATAAATAAACAAATAAAACTTGTTTACTATGTATGCAACATACTTCAAAAGTAAGAATAGATTGTAAGAATGCTACAGTATCATTTTGTTCTTTTGAAGAAACTGCTTCAATTATGGGTACATCATCTTCATCTACAATATCAGTTATGTGGTCATATCCATTCAAGAGAAGTTCTACTAATTTATCGGTATCTCCTAATTAAAGAAAAACTTGATTAGTGCAATATTTTCATATAACCTCAAATTTACCTTTACAAGCAATATGCATTACATATCTATCGATTTCGTTTGTATTTTCAGGAATGTTAGCTTGAATACTGATATCTCTTGCTGTGCGGTATAATTCATCCCTGTATCCTATATTAATGTTGGTTTCTTCTAGTAATTGGAATAAGGCATTTCTTCCATGAGAACGAGCTGCAGCAAAATGCAACATACTTTGACCGTGCTCATCCTACGGGAAAAAAATTTGGTTGAAATTGTCAAAGCTTTGGAAAAATCATTTTTACCCTGCTTGTGCCGCTGAAAGCTGTTTCTTCTTCTGATGAGTTATCTTCTTCAGGATCTAATGTAACAACATCAATTGTAGTTGGTACAGCATTGTTATTATCAATGTCTTGAGGTGGCCCCGTTATTACTTGTTGAGTCTCCTGAAATATAAACTGTTAATTTTTTGCTTAAAGCAGTAAACAGTAATTTACCTGAGTTTTTACCCTGGATTTGTTATTGTTAGCAAAATTATACAAATAGGTAGCAAGGTAGGCAATAGGATCATCTGGACGTTTGTTGGCTACTTCTGTTAAACCTTTGATCAGTGGATCACCCAAAGCTGTAACAAGATTTTGTTTTAAATTTTGAAAACTTTTATGCTTAACCATAATGAAGAAAATTTAAGAAATGATAATAAGCATGGTCAAGATAAACTTTAGCAATTTATTTTGTATAATTTTATGATTAAGCTTTTTTTAATTTCCATTCATGAACTGACTTATTTATTTTATTCCTATAAATGAGTGTCATTACAGAAATTACAAAAATTGATGCTTTATTCTGTCATAATTCAAACCAATTATGAATTTATTTCTATTACATCGTGTGTCCCACGGAAGCCGGAACATACTTTTTTGCCAAATATTTTCCAATAGATATTAGTGTTCCTTAAGATTATGTTATGAATTGAGTTTTTTAGATACCCAAATAATGCTTGCAAAGGCTTGAGCATTCACATAGTAGTATTTGGTTTATGATGGCAAATAATGCTCATCAGCAAATTGCTTGCTAATATCCACAATTTCCCTGATTATTAGAACAGACTACTGTTTGTCAATAAAATCAGGTAAGATGAGATTCACTATTCCTTCCATATTTTAGTGAGTCTGTGTAAATACTAATCGAAAGCACATAAAAGATCAATACTTGCACAATAGGTATTACAAATTGTTTTTTGTTGACAGGCCATAGTCTCTTAAAAGAAGTATTTCAATTGCTATTTCTATTGGTAAAGATGGTAGTTGCAGACTAAGTAGCAAAAATGAGGTTCTTTCCAAGTTCTTTTTTTTGCTGCATTCCAATTTAGCTGAAAAGATGTTAACGTTTTCGTGCTAGATATTTCAAAGCTAAGTTGAAGATAAAATGAAGACATGCAATATTGTTTTGATCATTCCAGCAAACAGTCATCATAATTCTTCCTAATGATCCATAAAGTAATGAGTTTGGAGTCAGGAAGGAAGTACCCAGCACTCGAATCTAATCTACGGGGTCGTATGCCCTTAATACAAACAATACCAATATTTTCACTATAGGGTAGCATTGATAATAATGTATGAGATTGTCTGTTTATCCATCTAATACAATGCATTAACCAATCTGTTGTGCCCAAAAAGCAAAATAAAACACTCAAGGTGATTCTAAGATGTTAAGGAGTACCTACCTACCTGTGGTAGTAGTATTTCGTGAGAACATCAGAAGCGGTTATGATGATATTAAATAGTGCAAAAACGTCCATTCATACATTGTGTCAAAAAATAAATTTTAACTAAACATAAAAATTGCTCAAGATTAACAAAAAGCTCTTGTTCTATATATATTTTATGCTTTATTTATAATTATGCTTGGTCATGGAATGAATGTTTTCGTGTATTTTTCATACCTATAGTGTATATACTTTCCAAAGGTGCCTGCAGTATTCCTTTATCCTTCAAGGAATGCTCAAGTTGGGGATCGCTATTTTGACTACGTTCATGCAGTGCTAACCGATCTTCCCAAATTTTGACAATGTGGAAGCATCCACATGTTTAAACATAAATAGATACTCTTCAGAAACAGATGTCGCTGATCAAAATTAGTTTATTTCATTTCTTCCCCAAGACATTTTGACCATTTGTAGGCAAAAAGCGTCACCAAAGCATGAGGTTATTCAAACAGCACTGCAACTCTGTATACGTACATACTATGTAATTTCCAAAAGTGGGAATTTCCTTATTTGAGCATTTCTTGTCGAAGATCATACTGTACTTTTGCCATTTTGCTTGGGTTGTAATAACCTATTTGTACTACTCATCATGATAAGCTATCTTTATGTTTTTGCTTAAAGACGTTGTGGCACACGAAGCATAAAGATGCAAAACTACAGTTACATTAAGCTGAGACATTTGAAAAAGTAGTACCGAAAACACAACAATAAAAGCTGAACGATATAAAAATGAATCAAGCATTATGAGAAAAACAGCAATAATAAATGCTGCTTGCACAATTATTGCTAGCAAAGTAATTGTTAATAGTATACAGGCCGTCTCTGAAAAGGACAAAAGCACACTTGGAAGGGATGTGTGTTCTAAAATCTTTGCCATTGGTGGAGATAATCTAGGCAGTTGTAAATACAAAATATCCCAGAATTATGTTTTACTTAAAATACAAGAGCTATGGCAAGTACACACTAGATTTTGAGACTAACAGAACTAGATATCTCCAAAAACAAATTTTTATAGAAAAATAAACTTAGTGTTACTTAAAAAAATTTTGCGTGAATATTTCTGTTCATTTCAGAAACATCCTGTATAAACAAGAATTGAAGAAAGGTTTCGTTAGTATTTGTTAAAGGAATGTTGCAATAAGACTTTAAAGTCTCAATGAAATTTTGAAAACTAATTTTACCAACTGAATAGTTAGATGCGTTTTCTCTAGTCTATATAAAATTTTTGTCAGTATCCATACCTGACCTGAGAATCGGATCCGACAGTATCTGGATTAACTTTAGAGCCAAACCATCCATCTCTAAATAAATTAATTAAGCTTTAGGTGCAATGCAATAAAGTGTTGCATGTAAATTCTCTTAATAATAAAATGTAAATTCAATACTGATAGAGTGATAGCAAATCTTTTGTTATCTGTACAAATGCATACTTTTTCCAGCTGTAAATAACTTCTAGTAATTTTATCTTATATCTTATAAAAGGCTGCTACTGCGTATATTTCTCTAATATATTTACCTAAATTAAGTCCATAGTGCAAAATTGAATGTTGTTAAATGATTTATTTTAACGACATTTATAAGTTTACTTTAATTTTGAAACTTACAAGATGCTAAATACCTCCCTTCTTCGGTATAGAAAAACGGCATATCTACTTGAACATTGTTTGCAGATTTATCTGTAACCAAAGAAGAAAATATAAATAATTTTTGTAGTTAGATCGATAAATTTAAAAAAAGAGTACTAACTAATAAACCAAAAATAAAAAGCCAATAGCCATAGATTCTACATAATTTACAACCTTTTAGCCATTTCCATCTATTTTGATATATAAATGTATTGTTTCGTTAGACAATCAAAATGGTCTTACAAAAAAACACTACTTTCAGAATTTTCGAACACAAGTCTTCCTCCTGATTTATTACGACAGAAAATAGTTGCAATGAGAAACACGATATATTGGTAGATTTAAAGTTTTTGCCAAATGAGCTCTTTCTCGTGATGTATGGTGTTTCTAGAACCTTTTTTTTTCCTATTTTGTCCTACGTCCAAAAATACCAGGAGAACATTTTGAGGACTTTTGGAAACGTGCAAATTGGAAAATATTAATTCACGTCCGTGGCACGATATAAACTGTAAAGTTGCCTTTCTTGCATTCTAGAGCAATAAGTATATCAATGGGATTTTGCAAACGTGAAGAATTTCAAAATATACAAGATAGAAATTATTGCTTTTAGGAAACGACAATTCACACTTGATGGCTCTTGTGGTCTGACAAATTCAGAACTGAAATTGTTCCTAGGTGGTCTAACTTACGTAAAATTTTTGTAGATCAATCGTTTCATAACTGGCAATTTGCGTATCAAACTGGTAAATTTACGGAAAAGGCCCCAGACAATGTTGTTGACAAGATTACAAATACTGTAATAGACGAGAATACAGCCCGGTGCTCATTTACTGACGGACACAAGCAGATACGTCACTGATACAGTAGGGAGAAAGGCCATAATCGTCGTAGCCATAAAAGGCTGCTTTCATAGAGGGCTACAATCGCCCTTACAGTGGTTTCTGTTTGTGGATGATCTTTTGACAAAGCTAACAAATAAGGGTTTTAATCCCCAAAGCTATGCAAATGACTTAGTGGTCAAGACGTAATTTGGACATTAACATCGTTAATCTGACCAGTAACATCTTGACTAGTAGGTTGGTTGTTAAAATTGAAAAGACCGACCGGTCATTTATGTTATTGACCAGATTTATTACATTGACCGTAACATCTCTATTCCTTTCAAAGAACCTTAAACTGACTGAAGAAAAATCTTAACCTTAATCAAAACCAGACAATTGTTGCATTTACTATTTCCTAACAAAAAGAAGTTAAGAATGAAAATTTTCATAGTAAATGGTTAACAACTGAATATCTTTGAAAAAGCTATAAGTTTAGGGCTTACATTGAATCAAAGACTTGACTGAAATCCCCACTTTAGGAATATTCAGGAAAAAACTAATAAGATCAATGCAATGGTCAAACTTGTGAATAAGCTGCCATTTAGATTCAATTTTGAAAACTATTTTAGACTACGCTTCAGTAAGGAACTGTCAATCTGACGGATTCAAATCGGAAGTAGTTGTTGCAGGTATACACGGATTTAATTGCCAGGTATTCATCCAAGAGGAAAACAGACATACATCTCCAGATAACCGAGCAAATTTAAAAGCTCTAAATTCAGTCAAAGCTAATATGGAGATAACTGCAAGCTCTTCAAATGGCCAAAACTAATAAAAAAGACTGCTGATTGCCTAGATAGAGATGGCGGATAATCGGTTTTTATTGCACCTGGGGTTTTCTGTGGCTTATCTCCAAATGTAGAAGGAAGACGTAAGGTTCATATATTGGAGCAAATTTTCCGAAGCAACAGCAATCGAAAAGCTCTTTAAAAAATAGAATATCTTTATCTCAGCAAACACTAGTCTTAACTACACTACTAACTAAATAATGGAAGGTTAATGACATATGCTAGTTTTGACAGCCAAAACAACAGCATAGAAAAGCCTCCAAGAAATCTGAGATTTCTTTAAGAATCTGAGATTAAAATGGAAATAAATAGAATAGGGTGTTAGTGAAGAGAGATCAAAATCTAATCTAGGTGGTCCAGGTCATTCCTAAAAGTACTAAGGGAACTTTTTCTAAAATTATTGTTTCTGTTAATGGCTAAATTGAAATTTGGCAAAACGGAGACGAATTGCTTAAAAGAATCGATGGCCATTTGTAAGGTGTGCAAGAGAAAGAAGAATCGTATGATTGATTCCTAAGATCTCAGAAAATTTGAAGGGATCAAAATGGATCAATGTAAAAGTACACTTTTAACAATAAACCCAAAACTGCAAATTCTATGGAGTTGTTACCAAAACAATTTGGACTTTGATAGCAAACACGACATCTACTGAATCAAGCTTTTAATACAATCTATTGTCCATTTATTCATTATTATTATAGAATCTTGCTTAACTCCACCTGCTTGTATCTCGAGTAAAAGAGATTTTCTACAGTTAAAGATTAAAAAACTTTTGATTTTAAATGCAATTGTTTGGCATAGGGTAGCAGTAGGAAGTGACTGACAAAATTAAATTAATTTTGGAATGTTATGAAAAGTATCAGTCAGATACTTGAAGACTTGAAAAAACATTCCAGTGTTTCTTGAAGATTCGAAAGCAGCTAGTTTGAAAAAAAATTTTTAAATATAAATGGAAATGACATCAAGCTTCTTATTTGAAAAACTTTTTACTGAGATGACAATAACATTGATATTGTTTTTAAATATTTTTTTTTCTGAAATTTATGAAAATCTATTATTCAATGTTATTGAAATCGTAATAAGTTTCAACCAAAAAGATATTACGCAACTAAAATTGTCACCTTACATAGGGTTGTGCAGTTAATTTATTGATTAACCCTGTATATTAGGCTTATTTGTTCATTCAAACACTTTTCAAGCCTTCCAAGTAAAGTAATAGTCTTTATATATTTTTCGACAACCCTATACAAGACAGATCATTGTACAATCAATACTGAATCAATCTTTACAAGAAAGACATCTTTAAGTGTTTGTACAATGATTAACAACTAATTATTATTAAACAAAACTATCTCAAAGCTACTGCAATTTAAAATAAATTGACACACCTTCACCACACAACATACTAACATGACATAATAAATATGTGCATTCGTGGCTTTATTACACAATAACACAACACCTTTGAACTGTTATTAATTATTACAGGTGTTTGTTTAACAGTGACACGTTTACTGACCTAAATGTAAATCCATCCATACCGATTCGTGAATACATAGAAGTAAAAGTGAAAAAATTTGGCACTATTTACACTAATATTTACAAGTTGTTTTTCTTAAAATCTACTAATTTATTTAATAATTGTATTAAGAAATAATTTTTATTATTAATTAGAATCAACAACGCCTGCTCTTTTTCTTCTAAATATATTTACGAATAATGCAGCAATATGTAGAGAATTCGACATAGCAAGATCTTTCTCTAATTGCAAAATATTTGTAACAGCAGTAGTAAAGTCTTCAAATGTTTGCAATTCTGTTAATCCCAGATTCTGTTGATTGCTTATACGCACTGCATCGGTTGAAGTATCGCATCTATTAAAGGTTAAACTTCTTGTACTGCATAAATGCCTTAAATTCTCAGGTTCCTTTATTAAATGAGGAAATCGAACCGTTAAATTAAAATGTAAGGTATTTCCTAGAGCTGTTGGTCTTGAAGAAAGATAACCAAGTTTCTCATCTTTCCTAAAGCTGACATCTTGTTCTATAGCATTCAATACGCGATACACTCTAGAATATATCTGACCAACATTTGCGGGTTTATTAGATGAAGTACAAGTTACAATACGTAAATGATCTAGAACATTTATCCAAGCAGCTAGATTTCCACTGCTACTAACAAAAACTCCTCTCCCGTAGGGCCAATGTCTTCCGTGGAGTCTATCAGAATCTGGTATATTCCATAAAGGTATAAGTAAACCATTCGCAGCTAATACAACTCGAACTTCAGATGGATCTTCAAGAACTTCATTCATAGTATAGTAATTACCACTTCCTTTTTCAAGAAGTTCCCTTTCAGATGCGTTTGGATGCAGAGCCTTTGCCGTGATTGGATTTAACAAAACTGAAGTTAAAATTTTTTCGACCTCCTCTAACTGATTTACATTTAGAGATTTCGGCAATTCGAAAAGTTCTAGATTTCTAGTACATTCCAAAGTTCCCGTTATTATCCATTTACCATAAGGATCTAAATCAAAATCAAGTTCTACGTTCTCATCTTCATTATCAGAAGCAAAAAATCTATTCTCTGGTTGATCTTTTAAAGGACTATTCAGATTTATAGAGTTTGAATCCTTTATTATTGGTTCCAAATATTCACCAAATACCTTATAAGTACAAAAGTCTGGAGCAATAATTCCTAGTGGAAAATCTTGATCTAAGGCAACACGAAATGATTTTTCTTGAGGTAATTTTTTAACACTTGGCCAAATCACATCATAGAAATTATGATCGTATTTTGTTAGACGTAACTTGACTGCATCAAATACGTAACGTTTCATGTGCTTGCTTGAAACCGACGAAGTTGAAGTATCGGATATCGTCGTGGTATGAGACGTGGCAGATATTGCATTTGAATTTCTTCTACCATGAAGTAGATTGAAACATCGTTCCAATACTGCTATCATATCAGGGTCATCCAAATCTTTTCTGGCAGAACATGTATCATTTGGAACTACGGTTGTAAGTATAGAATTGTAGCATTTGTATAATAAAAATTATTTTTTTTTAATTTATGCTATTTGAGATACAAGAAAAGTTACTAGAAGTTATTTATATAGTTACCTTAAACAAGCCCTGTTTACTACTCACCAAATGAAGCTTCTTTAACAATACGTGGTAAAGATATTTGTAAAAGAGTATTTTGACAATTTCTACGGACTGTAAAAACATGCAATCGATGTATGTACTCATGTATTTTTGTACGTTTTTAATGTCGAATTCAATTTCAGTAAGGGTATACATTAATTTTTATTTGGCTAATACAGATATCGTTTTTATTGGAAGGGTTATAGTAAGTCTATTAGATTAATTAAGTCAAGTTGAGCGCGATCACTACTAGGATGGGTAACTCATTAGTGCGTTCAAACTCATCGCTCGTTCTCTCCTTGTAAAGGAGGCGGCATAGTGAAAGACCAGTACTTGTTGAATGCTCGACCCATTTTACGCTAGCTTTATGTATGTGTAACAGATTCAAGAAAATAGATAATACATTATAAATCATATTATTTAAATATTATGACAGTGCTTATTATAGAAACTTTTCTTTTTCCAGTTTAATCCTTGTCTTTATGTTTAAAAACTTCGCGTAAGCTGAGAGAAATCTAAAGGAAATGCAAGTGCAAAATCCTAGAACTCTAGAAATAAATAAAATCTTGGGTAACATATTGCAAAGTCCATGGTATATACTTTTTAAAAAAGAATGCTAAGAAGTTTAATAGAAAAAGAATAATAAATTCATAGAAAAAGAATAATAACTATGAATAAAAAATGTGACAGTTTTTCTATAGCATTACTTCTTTAAAAACATTTTTTATGACTGTTGTTTCTTATAATAAATAATTACTACCAATAAAAAATAAACCGTGCACAAAAAAAGATTACGAACTAAGCTACCACAGACTTTGCAATTCAAATAAACTCACGAAGACGTATGCGTTACTCAGAAAACCTTTTTCCTTATTTTCAAAGGTTTTGCGCTGGGCTTCTGCATAAGCATTCCTTTTAGTATTTACTGGAACATTGAAACCTATGAGAGAATTTTGGAAACACAGTTGTTTCCAATAACTCTTCTTAGCATCTCAAATAGATTTAAAATAACTGTAACGTAAATAGACTAAATAATTTTATTTTCTGAACCTTGAATAGATATTTTCTATGTTTTATTTTAAAATAATTTCAATTCGTTATGAAATGTGCGAGTTAGCTCATAGTCATAATATAAATGTTGTCATAAAAAATGTTATAGATCATATTAGATTGCTATAGCCAGTCGTAATGGATATTGTGCATGCAAAACGGTCGTCTATTTGTTCCACACAATATCTAACATACTTTATAAATGTAGATTTAATAAAAAATTATATTGGAAAATTTTAAAGCTTAACTAGAACAAAACTGAATTGCAAAATTTAAAGCAATGTTGTTATTCTAAAAAAGAATTGGAAAGGTTTTTTTTGGTCTCTCTACAGGCTGAGTGATAAATACTACAAAAAAGTTTCTTCTGTTTGATAGTTTTATTACGTTTAAATAATTTGTAGTTTGTTATTGTTAGTAACAAATTTTAGATTTGTTATTTCCTACAAAAAAAGCCTTTCGATTACCCAACGCTGAAAGTTACAGTGAATCAAAATTGAATATTTTAATATACTGTACGATGCCTACAATTTTATTAATTTTTTAATCTGATAGTATCATACACTAATTCTATTTTAAAAAAATATGTTACGCCACTGAAGAGTTAGAAATGTCGTTTTTTTAAATCTACATACTAAATCTAACAAAAAACAATACTTTTGCCTCTTTTAATAAGACGCATCAATTTTGAATAAAGCTGAATTTTACTAAACTTTGCAAAGCTTTCATATAGTGTTACACCCTGTATCCACAAGCGCTGCGAGAGAGGTACAAGATGATACATTCAACCCCTGGGTGGAAAATGTCCCCAGTACAATTTTTGCTAAAGAGGCAAAACACGTTCAGCATTACCTGAGAGTTTTTCTCCATCCCAATAACTGAGTGACAACTACAAATTCAACTTGTGTTTAATAGAATGAGGACTGTAGGGTGTAACAGAAACAAAATGCCTTGCTCATGTTTTCTGTTTCACTTTCATTACCGTACAAAAAGGTTTCTTATGCTAGTCGGTAAGAAGTTGATCTTATGGTAAGGATTAAATCTGAAAACGTGTATCCAGTCGAAAATGCTAACGTGCTTACAATCTTTACCTTACGTTCAAACCTTTGGTATTCTACAATCTGTAATTTAAATCTTGGTACCAAGAAATCGAGCTTTAGATAATGTTGAGAAGAGATTTTTCTCTGTTCATAAGTACTCAAAAAATTGACTGCTTCTTTTATCACGATCGACTTCTTGATTCTGAGATACAGAATTTGAGCTGCAAGAGATCGATGAATTTGTTCATATTTGATATTATAAACAGCTCATTCATTCAATGATTTTTAAACCTAGATTGGTTCTAAAGATTACTGAGCTCTTAGAAAAATTCTGATTTTCTGGTGATTTAGTTCGTCCCTGTATAATATAGATTCCTACAATCTTTGTATTCTGCTCATGGGTATCCGTTCCTACGAGCAATGAAAAGCGCCTGCCCTCCTCCTGATTGTTCAAATTATTTCTCGCTTCAATAGTGCAAAATCTGAATAAGTAGATTATTTGAAAAATTAGATTATATAAGTATAATGTTCTGTTTGTTTGCGCTCGCATTAACGACCATTCGTGCTCAAAATCTGGTGGTAGCAAGTCTTAAAAGAAAAATAAGAACAGAAGAATAAGGAGTCAGCAATCATACTTTACAACATAAATATTGATTAAACAATAGTGAAATACAGCACTTATATTTTTAGTATCAAGCATCTTTATCTTGGGTTAAAATCAGCTCATGTATCAACATGCCTCTTCAAGAATACGTTGAGCATTTTGTCGTTTCTGCACTAACTTGTCCTATTTAGAGACAGACTAAACTCTGCCGACGACGCCCATGCCTATATCTATGCGTATCTAAATCAAATTTTTCCGTAAGCCCAAAATTACGATTTCTACAGACAAATCAGTGTTGATCAGTTGTGAGGTTTCGTTTGTTGAAGAAAATTCTTGCAGAAAGTAAGTACCTTGAAAACTGTTTTATTTAATTTTTAACAAACGAGTTGTTTTTCTGTACACAAAAGTGAATTTTGTAGAAAAGTTAATATTTATTATTGGTGGCATTCTTTAAAGGATAATGCAGCTACACATGCACTGTACACAAATACAGAGTTATAGTTGGTCATATCAAATCACAACAATTACAAATTTAGAAATAATAAAAGTTGTAGTAGTCAGTTTCATTAAAGTAAAGACTACACGAACTCATTACATGCTTATTCTTATGTTTATGATATCCTATGTAAATGCATGAGATTCGATTTAATGATACCCAGAATAAATACAGATGAAACTGTCTTATTTTGCATTGTATACGACAAAACGGAGTCTTTTAAGATAACTTATGCAATGTTCTATGTAGATACAGTGCTGTAGCAATTTTAGACATAGGTACCAAGTGTTTCGGCGTATAATACTTGATAGTGTTAGAGAACCAAGATTGAGAACAAAAGGCTTGTTTGTCACTGTGCTGTAGTGGTTAACGTAACTAATTTTTAATCTTCCAATTTATGAGCTTTTTCATTTTGAAATTGTGTTATCGTATTTATAAAAATAATTATGTCAAGTAATATATCGTTAGAATCGTTGAAAAAAGGCCTTTTTTATAAAGCCATGGCCGACTATGGTTTCCATTAGAAAAAACACAAGCTTGTGTCATAACTCAAAAATTATAGCTTAAATAAAACATTCGGTCAGACTGTATTATTAAGCACATAGTTACCTACAACTTTTTCCTTTACACATTTTTTCTAAAGTCAATAATAACAGAGCTATAGGCACTAAACAATATAACAAAAAAAAATATTTTTGCGAAATATCTAGTTAGCCATGCATTTTTTCCAAAAACCAAAAAGCTCATTAAATTGAGCTCGTAAAACTGCAATCCTTTCCCCATTTAATCGTTTTTCTATCTCCGCTAGTTTCCGAGATCCCCCTTCTAAACATCGAAAAAAACTCACCCTGTATATTGTCACTTTTACAGTAAATTAGTAATTTGTAGATTTCAGTAGTTAATATTTAGTTTTTCCAGAAAACAGAAGGGTAATAAAACTGTGGCAACCTTAATTAAGGTTTTTTCATATTTACATATTTATGGCCATAATTCTCAATTCTCTTGATTATTTAAGGAAGAAGTTATAAACAGTCACTCTGAACTTAAGTAGTTCTAGTTATCTCATTTTCTTATTTTAGTCATTAAGAAAAAGATAATGGAAAGACAGATTTCCGTCTCTACTACATTTTTAAACCATTCGTTCACTATCCATCTGTGAAACAATAACATTGCTAAAATAATGTCTTCTGAAATATTCACCTGGATATGACTCGGCCCGAAGCTTTCTTTAGATGGTGATGGTGTTTTCTGCAAGCTTTTAAGATTTAAAGTTTATTGTAATTACTGAAGAGAATTATTTATTGCGCATATTTTGTATATTTGTTGCATGTTTTGGATATCTTGGTTCACGTTTTATTTTTATACCTAAGCAGATTTTGCACAAATTTTTTGCGTAAAAAATAGTTTTACATCACTTATAAAACTCATCACAATTTTGCATAGGAACAATTACTAATAGAATTCTTGGCATTTTAAAGAGTAGAAAAGTTTTGCCTCAAGTCGCAGGAATAGCAACTCAAGATGTGGGCCTTTTTCTGGATTTTCATTTAAAAGGTACAGAAACGCTGTTTGGAACCGAGACTGGAAAGAATTGCAAAGTAAGGATCATAAGCGACAGAGGCAAGAGTTTTTGTGTTTCAGCAAAGATAACCAAGCCATAAAAGTTGAAAATGCGGTAGTCACTTAAATAAGAAACGCGTTTTCAAGCATAACTAAACTCACACTCTTTGTCGTCGTTTGCCAAAAAGAAACTTTAGACTCGAGCTTAAGCACATTTCACTTATGGCACTTTAAATGTTCTTGGAAAGCCCAGAGTGTAGTAACCCTACGGTATTTCAAAAGTTGATAACAAGAATATTCCCTTTTGAGCTTTAACATTTGCGTTTTGTTCTCAAACTGCACTTAGTTGCAGTTTGTGCTGCAGTTCTCAAACTGTGAATTCGTATTCTAGGATGAGGAAGCGTAACGTGATTACCAAGAAGCATAAAAGCACCTAAAGCTTCAGTTTTTACTTAGGAAAAAATTTGCAATTTATTTTGATAACACCTAACAATAAAAAACGCTTTATTGAAACACAAATAAACACTCGGAAGCATTTTTTGTTAATCTCTGTTATTTATGAACAAAACTACAATACCTCCATTCTCAAGCTATAAATCGTTTACTGTAGTTATTATATTTGGTGGGCTCACATCCGTATTGCAAATGCTAGTCTTCGGGATTGCAAATGTAGCACCTCTGTTGCTTGTTCTACCCCTTCTATTTAATCATAGCAGTCATTCAGCACGAGGAAATTTCTCTGTTCCAACAACTCTGATTGCAATCCGAAATTGTTATTCCAACAAACTGCAGATTATGATTTAATGCCATTTGCTAATATTTGAGCAGTTTGAGGATTACTTTCAAATCTTGTAATTTGCTCTTCAGTACAGTTAGGAACTCTTTGTTGGAAGGAATCATTAGAAGCTACAGAACGGTGGAACAAGTAGTTGCGGCGTTGCCAAAATATGCAACTTTGCCCATGATTTACTCAATTGGCGAGCTTTGCAACAAAAATAATTAAAGTATCATCTCGATTAAGTAAAATATAGTATCACTCTTAGCACTGTCCAACTAATAATTAAGGAGGTAACGTATTGGACAAAAGTTTGAGAAACACTATAGTGATACATATAGCACCATTTGATCTTGTAAACCGATAAGGAGCTCTATCTCAACTGCAAAAGCTGTGTTGAATCTTTCTTCGTAGTCTTGCTGTCATGGCTAACCAGAAAAAAAACTTTAATCTTCTAAATATTTCAACATGCACTTTATCAACCATTTGCATTCGTGGTTCAGTATGTGTTCGTCTCTCCATCGTGTGGTTAGGATCAAATCATTTCTTCAAATGTTTAAGACTCATAGATAATAATGCATGAAGGCAGCCTTAAATTGGCATTAAATCTACTGAGATGCGTTCACAAATAAACCAGTTATTCCATTCAAAACAAAACCATTAACAGTAGAAATCATTTCAAATCGATGGTTTCAGTAAAACAGTAGATCAAACAGAAGCTAACATTGAATGATGTCTAATAGTTTAATATTGCATTATTGTTTGTGTAAAAGGACTTCGGCGCCCTCCTTTATGCTCAATCGAGCGCTTTGTTTCTATTCAATCTCGTTTAGTTTTACTGATATTTATTTATAAATATTCTATTTCTGTAAAATAGTGATTATAGGCTATAGATTTGACGCCCAGAGGGGGCTGTGTTAATAACACGGTACCTAACCTCTTTTTTTATTTCTTTAACATGGCAATTATCTACTATGGGTTTATAAAATTATAAATCTTTTAGAAAAAAGATCCTTTTTAATTCCATATTATGAAAAATATTATACTGCGCTTATGTACAAATGTAAAGACAAACTGGCACATTTGAAGATGTTTTACAAATAATTAGATATAGAGCACAATTCGCTGTTGATGCCCCAAACTCTAAGCAGCAGATATAATTGTCCATAGTGTATAACTAGCTTCGTACTATTCAGTTTTGTCTTTAATTTATTTTTTATATCCATAAACCCTATAAAGTATTATTTTCCAATTCATTAATATAATAAGCAGTTTATCTTCTTAAAATTAATTATAATTTAAACTAATATCTTAAATGTGCATACGTACCAATAGGTATCCAGCTTTAACATCATTGTAAAATTATCATTTTTAGTGCAGCTTTCTATAATTATTACGTATAAATTTTTTGTGTAATTTTTAAAAATTTCATTACCAATAATAATAACAAAAGCTGCACTTGTCTGTAGTTTGCCGCCTAAATAGTTTAAGCATTGTTTAACATGCTACTAAAATAAATCATATTTGGTTTAAAAACAAATCAAATCTGAAGAATGAATTACTACATTCATAGAAATCAAAGTATGCACCTACCTTTATCATTTAAAATTTCATCCGCAGTTTCTTCTGCACCAAAATCTCGCAGAAGTAGCCTATGCGAAAAGTCATTTTGATTGGTTCTGTAGTAATCTGGGATGTTCCCAAGCTATTAAAAAGAAATTGTAAACTCTTTTCTATTGCATATCTTATTCTTCACCTACCTTATCTTCAGCTCTTACATCAGCACCAAGATGTACCAACAAATTATAATAATGCCCATTATCAGCTAGCACAGCTGCATAATGTAAAGGCGTTCTAGCATTGACGTCGACAGTCTGTACAGTCTCAGGAAACCTTCCTGCAAGATATCTAACAATACTTGTATTTCCAAATATAACAGCGACATGCAAAGGAGATGCTTCGTTTGGTGAAATAGGATCCTTTGCAATTGCAAATTTACGCCTGTCTAATGCTGCTTGAAGATCTCGTAAACTTCCATCTCTAGCTGCCACGTGAATTCGATTGATTTTCGACTACAATTTAAAGATGAATACATAAATTTTTTAATTCACTATAATATTTCGCATTACCATATATATAGGAACATTATCTAAAAAAGCCTGAAGTTCAGGGTTATCTGAATGATGCCCTACTAATCTTTCTCCATCTCCATTTAATACCAACGCAGCTAATTGTTCCATATTTGCCTCTTCTATTAAACCAACTATTTCTGCATCATCCGCTTTATCTTCAACCCCTTGCCCTTGCTCGTTTACTGATTCTATCTCATTTTCTCCATTTACAATGCCTTCTATAACACCTTCATCCGCGTTTACCACATGATGTTCACCAGCGGGTTCTTCATGATGCGGAATAGCATGCTCTTCTGATTTATCATTTTCTTCTGTATGGGAAGGTTCTTCTGGCTCCTCCGCGGAATTTACCTCATTTTCTTCTTTATGTTCTGATTCGTTTTCTTCAGTATTACTATCATGGTTAACTTCTGTTGTGTTTGGTTCAGTCTCAGTCTTTTCAGTAGTAATTTCTTCAGTCTGTTCCTCATGCTTTTCAGGTTCCGCAGGTTCCTCCTCTTTGTCACCATTTTCTAACTTCTCTTCATTTTCAGTTTTTTCTTCTTCTTTTGGTGGTTCATCATGAACCTTTTCTTCTTCAGCAGCTTCAGCCTCAGGTTCTTCTTCTTGCTTTTCTTCTGCGGGTGGTTCAGCCGGTTCTGGCTCTTCACGGGGCGTTTCTTCTTTTCCATTTTGAATTGGTTCCTCCTCCTCTTCTTTATGATTGTTTTCTGGTTCTTCAGCTACATGTTTTTCTTCTGTTACTTGTTCACTGTCTGGTTCGGTAGTTTCCGATGGAGGATTATCACCGTTTTCACTTATAGCTTTCTTTAACGTTTTCACTGGTGCTTCCGTTGCTGGGGAAGATGTTAGAAGACTCCAATCAAACGTAGCTGCAAAGCTTTCTTTAGCACTGCGTGGACTTTCTGGGACGACTGATAGTAATTTTTGGTCTAGTTCTGAATTTCTAGTTTTATAATACGCTGCAGTTTTTTGTTTCTAGAAAATAATTGTGAAAACCGTAGTATGTTATTTGATAGTAATTTGTAAATTTTAGAAACTTACGTTGTCTAGAAGAGATTCATCTGCGCCAGCACCAATGAGAAAATCAAATAGTTTTCCGTCATCTTTTGCTAATGCGGCGTAATGTAAAGGACTTCTTCCTTCATTGTCTATAATGGAAACACTATTGGGATATCTTTCTACAATGTATTCAGCCATTTCTTGTCGACCTAAGCCTGCAGCCTAACACAAAGGTATTTATTAATAAATGGTATGGTTATAAACCAATACAAGCAACAGTCATTGACATAAAAGAATTTGTTAATGGTTACCTTATGTAAAGCAGTCAGTCCATTGCTATCTTTTCCTGACAGCACTATAGGTGGAATTGGAGGATTTGTGTGTGTCTTTAATGATTCTAAGTCATCATTTTGGACGTCTGTATGAATATCCCTAATCAATCCCTGTAATGACAATAAAGGAATAAAATAGATAACTGTTTACCTAAATTATTTTTGAAGTTTTTGAATTGATTAGGTCACTTATTGCAAACAAGAGTAATTGTGACTGCGCAAACTATTTTACAAACTACTCTTTAAGAATTATTTCTCACCATTGTAGAATTTATAAAATGATGTTTCAAATATTATTTTCTTTTGGATAAACATTTATAATTCTACTTAACTACTTAACTGTTATCAAAAACGCGCCGGCATATTCTAAGTCTTAGAACCCGCCAGGTAAGAACTACAATACTGAGAAATCAGCTTAATATAAAGTATGGAATCAAATAATTTTACTGAACTTGTTAAACAAACACATTAATGAAATGTGGTAGTCAAGGATATACGACTTATAAAAACAAAAAAAAAATCAGAAAGTCAGATCGGTGTGTCAGAGAAAAGACTCAGAAGGTAGTTCGAAACTATGGTTAGTGTATGTACCATATTGTCGCCAACGACAATGATTTCAGTGATATGTTTGTGTGATAGCTTTGTCTACGTAATCTGACCGTTTTTGATCAATCTAATTTTGTGTTTACAAAAGCATTACTTAGCTAAGAAATAAGGATTAGTTCAAGATATTTCATTTAAAACTTTTGTTTTAGGTTTTCAGTGTTTTCTTGTGACAACCTTTTACACATTTGTTCTGAAACCTTGCTATTTCATCTAGAGGAAAACGACAAGGTTCTTTGAAACAACTTATAACATATACTGTTGACGATACGTTACGCCTTTAATTTGAGTTACAGTCTATCAATCAAATTACGGAATAAGAAAAAAAATAAGATTATTTGTCTTTTGCTACCTGTCTTACTCAGAATAAATAAAGTCGTAACTGCAATCTTGATTTTTCCTTGCAAGTTGACATTTTGTACTGTTACAGATAGCACTAATTATAAGTAAAGAGGTGGACGAGGTAAATGAGGTAAACTCCAAGTTTCTCTAAAGTTGTGAGCTTCTAAAGAAACCTTTTTCAATATTCTTTTTCAAATGAAGGGAAAAAACTAAACAAGTGAGACAAGAAAATATACAAATTCCGGTTTTAGGATCTACCCTGCTGGAGACAGAAGAGTACAATTGTAATCCTGATGGCCAATCATATCAAAAACAAGAGTTTAGAATTTAGAGTGATTGATCCTTTTTCTTGGTATTGCAGAAATAACAAGCTCCTACCTAGCAAAAGTCATTTTGTTTAGGCAGACGAGTACAAGCATATACTTCGGCAATTTTCTTTTCTAAACCCGCATGGTCATTAGGAAAGTCTTTGATTGGCACTACCAGCGGTTAAAATGCGGTGGTTTTGCTGCTAGAAACCGTCCCCAAATTTCGCAGACTACATCTGCAGAGGGATTACATAAATCCCCTATGGAAAATCACAGAAGTTTTGTTATTATTTGTTGATATTTTTTGTTTCTGTTGCTTTATAAAGTTGAAACGTCTACAATTTAGTGAGATGTGCAGAAATGTTCCGCTATTTCAGTCCAGATTCAAAGAAAATTTGTGGTTTATCGATTGCAGACTGGTATTTTGACGAATGTTAGCAAATTCTTGCTGTCATAGAAGTTAACATTTGAAAAGAGATTTCGAACGTATCAACCGAAACACTGCGAAATGCCATGATATACTTCCATAGAAGAGTTAGAAGCAAACATTTTTTAATTACTCGGTAGCTTATCACTTTCATGACATGGAAGTGTTTGTATAAAGCTACAGTCAGATTTGTCCTGCAACTTCAGTTTTATTCGTTACATTTTTTGTGGAAACGTTAGGTTTTTAGATGAAAATCTGTAATTCCTTTTATTTGCTTCTATTTATTTCTTATTTCGATGTGTTTTATAGTTGCATTTGGAAAAAACTCAAAGGTTGCTAGATCTTTCTACGTTATCAAGCTCGAGATACCACGCTAAATATGTCGTGTTAAAGTTTGGTTAGTGAAGCCCATAAGGTATTTGCTTTAAATTTAGTTTATCGACGACAAATATCAGTTTTTTATTTTATTGATTAGATTTATTTAGGTTACGTACTTTGGTTTTTTTGAGTTTTCTGGAATATAATACTAAAAGGTTTATTCAGTTGCAAGAGCATATTAAGGTTTGTGGAGCTAATATTAGCAATATTATTTTGTTTTTCATACATTTTGGCTTATTATAACTTGTGAGATGATAATCTTTCTTGTTATTGTAGACGCTATTCTGTTTTTTGACTTATTCACTTATCTGTCATTAAATTTCTTTTGGATCGACGACGCATTTGTGATGAGTAGGGCTTGGATTTATAAGCATTTATAAATTTCAAGCTAGGTGTTCCTTTATAAAAATATTTAAAGAACATAATTGTATACAATCTCAAGATCATATTCGACTCATACATTGAAAAAAACCTAAGTAAATTCAGCTTGGTATGTGTTTAACTGTACGTCAAACACTTGAAAATGCTTATAAATCCGAGGCCTAGTGATGAGATATGTGCACCGATCTCTTTTCTTTATTTTACTTTTAATTTATTTTCAATTATCTCCAAACTATGTTTTCATTTTGTTCTGTACAATTTTTCTTGTATTTTATTTTGACATTATTTCGTGCAACTCGTGTTGATCTTTTTGCTTTTATATAAAACTTTATCTGTTATACAAATAAATAATACGAGCAGCCAAATTTGTTTCATTAATTGAGTTCAGAATAGCATGAGGAAGGTTTCTAGTTAACCGAGTAATGTGAGCCTGCTTTAAAGCACTTCCAAAGGACTTATACCTGCAATAAACCCTTACAGATTATGATTTTCAGTTTTTAAAACTGTTCAAGGAGAACTTACGTAGACATTCAGTTTGACAGTAGATGCGAAGTTCATTGAGTTATTCTTCTTTGTAGTTGTTCTGGATTCCTGAGGGTACCATTGCGTTAGGAACTAGTTTGGTAGCCGCTCGATTTTAAACGAATCGTTTTTATCTGTGACATCACTAGGTTAATCCACTTCTTGCCTTTTCGTGGAGTACAAGAGAAGGTTTTAGTTAAACCTTCTCCGTCTCCAACCATTGAGCAAGCTTGCTGGCACTTTGGTTCTATTAACCGAATTATGTTACCCAGCTTTTAATCTTAATCTTATTAATTTCTTGCTGTAGAATAGCAGTTATCAGAAGAAGATATAACCAACAATGGTCAGAATTGAAAATTCTGATTTTGATAACTATGCAGTTATAATTAAATTTTTGATTTGAAAATTCCTAAAGATGGCTTTTATACTTTTTGGTATCGTTTTAAATATGCCATACCTTGGAGATTCTAAAATCTCCAAAACATTTAATTGTATGATAGAATTCATACTACAACAAATTTTAGAAATATTGGACTGTTTACGGCTTGTCAAGATTAGTAAACAAGCAGATATTAAAAAGTTATTACGTAGACGAGATTAAGGTTTAAAAATAAACAGAGATTGCAAAATTACACAGCGGTAGTATTCACTTTGCAAATATTCCTTTAGCGTGCTGCTCTTGAGTATCATCAAGCCACTTAGTGATAATAAGTGTGAGCACCTTAAAAATCAATATCTGATAGAGTTTGTAAAAAACAGCAAAAATCTAGAACAAATCATACAACATAGAAACACGAATACAATGTGACAATGTAATCAATAACTGACAAAGCCTGTTTTGTGTACACGCATGATGTAAAACAATAAAACGTAAACTAAAAAATAAAATGCATGAAAATATTGAAAGGGCACCTTTGGTATTATATATGACCCACGCTAGGTAATTTAATGAAAGTATTGCCAAATACGAGACTCAACTATTAAATTTACTACAGTATACAACAAGAAAAATGACAAAAAGTGTTTTAGAACAAAAAAGTCAAATAGACAAGAATTAGGAAACATTTTATCTTTCAATCAATAGGTTTAGTTAAATAGAAAAGTTAAATGTACCACAAATAACAGTTGGATTTATTACGAGGAAAATACCACATTAAGTGAGATTGATTAGAAGAACAACGGAAAAAATCATTATAATCTTGATCTATTGAATACAGGCATGACACTTGTTTGACCTCAAGCTTTGTAGCGTAAACAGAATCATTAAACTAATGCAAAATGGAGTACCACACCTAATAAAACTATGTCACATTGGGATACAAACAATCAATACCGACAAGTGTTCGTGGAGGAAAGCTAAATTTTGGGCTTTTCGACTTTTCTGAAAATCAATATTGACCTAAAATTGAAATTGAAGATCAAAATTTCTCCTTAATTGTATCGATATTTATAACTGGAAATTCCAAAAAACTTTCAATTTTACAATGTTCTAGGTATTTTTTCCAAAAATACCGTATTTTTGGCAAACAAACATGTAAAACTAACAAATGCCTAAAACCAGAAAAACTATGACTTTCAATTGAATTTCAATGCATGTGGGTGTAATTTCAATGAAAGTGTGTCACATTACTATTAATATCGACAGTCGAAATTATCAGGTACTACGCATCAGTTATGGTATTAAGTACCCTATTATTGGAGAAACGAATTGCTGTACACCATTTTGTTTATTGATCTAATACGTAACAATCATAACATCAAAATTTAAAAAAGAAATCTTTTTTATGTGGTAAAATTTAATTTTTTTAATTTAAATCATTTCTTGAGGCAAAATCCAAATACTAAATTGTAAATTTCTTTAGAATTTTCTTCATTTTTTCTTTTCATTAAAAATCAAAATTTGTATAAAAAACAGAAAGACTCACCATAATATGAGGTACAGCTTCTAGAAATTTCTTGACTTTTGGATTATTGCTATGTTCCACCAGCAATTTGGATCCATGGCCTTCCCATATGACTTGTTGCAGATGAGCCAAATCCCTTTGATGAATCCATATTCGTATATTAGATTTCTTAATAATTACACCTGAAGACAAATTACTATCTTTCATCTTGAGAAAATTTAGAAAACTTAAGCTAACAGTATTGTTGGTATTATTGCACTGACATCGTGAGATGCTTTAATGTAAATGGACATTTCCGTTCGATTTTGTTTGATTCGATTCTCAAACATTCCACGCAACATGAAAATGGTCAGGTGACTTAATGGTTTAATAATTTAGTAGTTTTATTGATTAACACATCCTGTGAAAAACATTTTTATGCAGGATAATAATACTTGGAAGAACACAACCATATAGTTGTATATTCACCGAAATAAGCTACGTAATAGTCGGTTAAAACATGTTATTTTGTATTTAAAGCAATGGTAGACAAACTTTCTTCTTAATTTGATATCAATAAATTCTACTACCTGTAATTTTCATGTGAAACACAAATAAGCTTAATCGGCAAGAGCAGATGTTATCAAAATGTTTACATTAATAATTGCATTGAAAATACCGATAAATTAAGATGCTATCTTAATGGAATTGCATGAAGTGTAGCAGTTTAATGTAATCATATTTCTTGACAAATTAATTTAGCTTTGAATACAAGAAAACGTTATCTTTCTTAATCGTAAAAATTAAAATTGTACGACAGGTGAATTTCCAGTTAAACAAAACTTTTCTGCCTCGTTAATCAAATATTCATTTTCACCTTAAATCAATAACATTTTCTAGTCGGCTTTTGTCCTTTTCACTCTGTAAAATTCTATTGATTTAAATGCTAACAACAGTTCTAACCCTTCTCTAACATTGATTAACACTGATAAGTTCACTAACATTTTCACAGTCGGCTGTTTCAAAAAAGAGGTACAATAGAAGCTAAAGAATATAGAAAACTTAATGCTACGCAGTAAAAAGCCTTTCCTCATTGTTTGAAAATTCCATATTTGGAATTAATAACGTCTTTCATAAAATTATAACAAGATATGGCAATATTTTTGTTTACACTTTTGTAAATGAATTTTGTAACATTTTTTGATGTCTATGTTGCATACAACAAATTTGATTAATTACTTTGGTTAGTTTCGATTTATAACTTTGGCTTTGAATTAAATTAAATTAACCCTAAGAGATTCTTAGTATTATTAGACGAGTTCATGCTTTATTGATTGATTCAAACCGTTTTTAATTTTACTTCTTTTGTAATTCACATTGTTTTATTTCTTTTTTGCAATTACTAATTATATTTTGTCCTCCGACATTTTGAAACGTCATTTACCAACTAACTAGCCCAACATAAACCTAAATTGTAAACTAAAATTTACAAACAGATTCTGTGGCTTAATTCAAAAGCCAATGTAAACCTGTGTTTGAAAAGGGCCTATGAAAGATTTCTCCCTCAAAGACTATAGCAGTATAAGCATCTCCGCCAGAGTATGGAAGGCATTTGTTCCGTAATTCATTAATGTTGTAAGATATTTTTAAATAAAAGTGGGGCCTCGTCAACTTAGGCATAAGAAAGGTTTACAAAACTAAAGAAATTGCAGTCAGATTAAAAGGTTGCACTTATTACATTCCAGATGCTCATCTTGCCATGGTCATTTCATCCTTCATGATCATTATATTTCTATAAAAGTTTACAAGCTTTTATACTGGAAAGAGTTTTATTCCAATATTGTTTCAGCAGAAGAATTTGGAATAATTAGTTTGAAAGATTTTGGAAAATTTGAAAAATTCCTAGAAACACAGAATCTAAGTGGCGAGGGCAAATAAGAAATTTTTTTAGAGTACTGTACTTGCTCTATCCTGAATCTCCACCTCGACATGAATATCTGTCAAGATAGTTTGAACAATAGAACAGGTAATTTGTAAGAACAATCACATACAATTACACAAATTAATTAAATTCTGTCCGCTTGTAAACATACATCTTAATATTTATTTACTATAAAAAAAATATTTGCACCCTTAGGTTATAAATTATACTCGAGACAACCAACCGAATGAAGCCGAAAACAATTCTAAACGAAGGATTAATTTATTCCTGCGACACAGATTTTTTTTCACGTTGTCAATCTAAATCATTTAATTAATTTGTTGTCTGAGACTCAGATTTAATTATAGTATGAAAATCTATTTCATTCATATGGAAAACATTTTGTATTTTAATCTCTAGGAAAATGATGTTCCAGTTGCTAGATTTTTGTATCATTTACTACGAACCCTCTTTCATGAAAATCTGTACAACTTTGCGAGCATCATGATGCAATTTGGAAATGTTTCAGTTTCCAATAAAAATATTCAAGTTTTCGACTTTGGCCTACTTCCACTCACGCCGCTCTTTTTTTGCGATGTTGCCTTACTAATGAGTACTAGACTAGAAATAGAGTCAAGTATTTTTGCAGAACTGTACAGTAAAGGAAGTTGTCAAAATATTACAGAATGGTTTTGACCATATTTTATTAATATTATTAATTATTGGTGATTGCTGATAACATACTAGTAATGTATTCGTAATCCATATCATCCACAAGATTGCTCGTACTGATGTTTTGTAATTCAGATTTCTGAATCCCCTCCTAAATTTGCTGAATAATAGACAACGTTCTTCCTTTTTCATCTCCGCTATCGATCAGAATCTTTCACACGATTGTTTCTTCTAAAATTCACAGATAATGGAATACTTCAATCCATCTTTTTTACAGTCACATGCCTTGCTATATCCTGTTTTGCAATCACACTATATAAAATTGAGCAAGGTTTAATGAACTGGATTCTTTATAGTTGATATTGAGTCCATTATTGTTACGTTTCCACCCTGTTTCTAAGAAATGTTTTGAAATGCATGCCACGCTTACACTTGATGGTACATCATGAATGGGTGGTACCGTGTAGCATCGCTTATTGGCGGCAGTCGAGAGTGATTAGATTTGCTGTTAGTAACTGACTGTGCAAAACTTTGCTCTTCTTCTTCTTCTTCTTCTTTCAACAGCCCCTCGCCACTCACTCCTGAACGTGGGTCTCCTCTCGTCTTTTCCAGTTCGTTCTGTCTTTGGCTATTTGGTGCAATTTTTCGCCAGCCTGTTGTTTTATGTCATCGATCCATCTTTTTGATGGTCATCCCACGCTTCTCTTGTATCATCTCGGTCTCCATTGTAATATGTATGTCGTCCACTTCTCATCCATATTCTGTCTGGCGAGGTGTCCTGCTCACATCCATTTTGAAGTTGACACCCGTTTTATTAGGTCCTCTACTTTAGTCCGTAACCGTATTTGCTTTTTTCGTAAGTAGTCTCTAAGAGTTCGAATTTTATTGGCTGTTCTCACTGTTAATGTTGCTGTTTGTATACACTCTGCTACATTTTTAATTTTATTGCCTCCCACATAGATTGGTGTTTTGTCTAGAGTTAGGAGTTTAGTTTTTGTCAAGTTCATAGTCAGCCCACCTTTCTTCGAAGCTGTTTTCAGGTCTTGGACCACTTTCTGCACCTCTTGCAGGTTGTTACCTATCAGAACCACGTCGTCCGCAAAGCGGAGATGACTCAGATATCTTCCATCTATGTTTACTCCTTTGCTCACTGCGTCGTTTTTGATAGCACCACCATACAAGGCGATAATAAAATGTTTTCTGTCTTAGACATGATTGCTAGATTTGCGTCCTTTTCTCTCTAGCAAGTTTGTTTTACTGTAAGTACAGATATTTCTGAACAACGGCATAATATTTAGTTTTCCCTTTATTGAAGAAAGTCAATGTGTACGTATTCATCAAAAGCATGGAAAAAGAAAATGTTTGCAACTTAAACAATTTAGTAGAGCACAATTCACCTACCGTTTTATATCTAACTAAATGTTTTTATGAGGTGATGTGAATTCTGTCAGCAGAACCAGCAGATTGATGTTTTTGCCGGTGATGACAATGGAATCAAATTTGGAAATTGTGGAAATGACAGTGTTAGCGGTCAACATGCCTGTTCCACCACTACAGTGGGCTTTAAATTTACTTTTGTTTGAAGAAATCTCCCTTGTAAAACTTGTACAACGATTGCTTCATCAAAGACAACGTCCACGAGAGTGATGCGTGTGCTCGAGCGACAAAATCTCTCTGTATTAATACAGTGAAATTTCTCATTGGTGGATACCAACAGTTTCAAAATGTGTGCTTATATGTTAAGCTTTGCTTTTCTAAGAAATTGTTTCTTGTAGTAAAATGTTCCTGATTTCCTCGAAAGTGGCAATAACCACCGTAACGTATTAATATAGCAGTGCCATCATATTTGTGATCATGCTCTGACCGTTATATGATGTCATCCACCGCTATATTTCGACCTTCACTTTACGGTACTCTTTTCCTAGGAAGCCAAAACTTTAACAAACGTTTACTACATAACAAAATACATACAATCCATGTATTGAAAGCATCCTGTTATTATTGGACAAATTTTATTTAGTAGCTCATTGGAGAAGAAAAGAAAGAACGGTGGTTCAAAGGATTCAAAGATATAGGATTCACACTACAACTCGAGATAATTCAAATCAAATTTGATGGTTTTTGGATGTTCTTCTATATGAGGACCTGCAGATATTTTTTTCCCTATACATAAGTTTAAGTTTAATTCCATAAACATACCTTGGACAACCAAAAATGAATCTCAAACTTGGACGTATTAACCAGAGGTTGATATTTACAATAAATGGTAGGATCACTTATTAGCTTAGAGAAAGAAGACACAATAGAAAGAGAAACAATCAAAACCCATACCATCGGATATTTAATTTTCTAACCTCTTTCACGATTCTTTTAAGGAGCTGGTCAACAAGATATTAAAAAGCTGGATATACCAAATATAGAAAGGTAGACGATAAATCTTATCAATACTATAATTGAAGTTTGGGCAACAACAGAGCAATCATTTCTTCACATAACATTATTCTGGCATATTAAGTCGTTAAGTCTTAAAATGGCGCAAGTTTATATCAAGTGGAGGTTGTTTCACTTTTTTATCATTAACCCTACCAGACATGTGGTAAACAAAAAATGTAAAACAACAGTTTTTGTTCAATCGCATTTTCAAGTCTGAAATCTGTATTGCACTACCAGCAGAGTAACCTCAACTGATACAAGATCAAATGGAAGTATTAGATCATACGCTTTTGCTCAATGCGGTTTTTTTCCATACCCAATAATCAAGAGCGTACAAGATTGTCCGATTGGGAGCATTTTACTAGCTCTAACAAAAAGTTAGCGCTTTTCTTATTGGCATCCAATTCAGACAACGGGTCAGCATAGGAAGGACCTAGAGTTTGTTGCAGTAAAGCAGAGTTTACATTTAAAGGTTGTTTTTGTTGTTAATTTTGTATGGTGATATCAAACTAGGTTTTGATTGTGATAATTTGGTCGATACTACAACATGTTACGGAATCCATGAAAGTATTTTTTCTTAAATGATTTTATTCATTTTATTGTAACATACTACAACGAGAATTTAGAAAAACAGAAAAACTGTTGTTCTAGTTAAACAGTGCACCTCAACACCACTCCAAAGTTAATTCTTTGAAAATCCCTTTAGCTTTAGTTTCTACTCGGCTGCCTTTGCCCTTAATTCAAGATAATAACTTCGGTCTTTTCACTAAGACTATAGTTGAATTAGCAAAATAATGGTTAAGTCTAGGTTTATTGTGTGCCTATGAGTTTATTTACAGGAATCCTATAATTTCTATAAAATTTAATAAAGAAAAGGATGTTTCATTAATATGGTAGTATCCTCTACACATAAAAATTGTAATCTTTTTTATTATCAATTTAATTGTGTTATAAGCATATTTAGGTTCCTTATTAGAATTTTCTTTTTTTTTTGCGACGTAGAAGTTTCATGTCTATCAAAAAATTAGAAAATTACATTTGGAAATTAGTAGTTGTGACATACATCGACGTCGCAAAACCTAAACCCTATCATTTAGATTTGTAATCTTATTGCTACACAAAACGTAATGGAAAGATCAAAACACGTAACAGAAAATTCTTTCTTTTGTTGATTATCACAAAACCAATGAAATCATGTGCATGTAAGAAAGTTAAATATATCCACATACATAGATGCCTAAGTACACCAATAGAAAAAAAAAACAAATACCTACAAGTGCCTTAAGTAAATTGAAAATTTTTATTTTTCATTAATTTTGAAACATAACTTTGTCTGAATCTAACCGGTCTTGTATCTCTTATGTTATGAAAGCCTCATTCAAAAGAATGACATTTTTTATTGTAGTTTTAACGTTTGATACACAATAGTTGGTTACCATTTAAATTTAAAACTCTTTAAATCAAGCTACGCTTATAAAATTAAAATTCATGAGAAACATGAATGTAACATTGAGAATTACTTAACATTTACAAATTAAAACGATTCTCGTAAAATTTGAAATGTAAAACAGCTGATAAGACAGTATACGTTTTACAAGCAGGTACATGAAATAATAGTTCAAATCTATCCTATTTTCAATGTAAGTAAGGAAGAGTTGTCAGAAGATTTTTATTGATATTCTTAGCCTTTGGATAGTAGTAGAACAGAATTGTTCCTTAAAATTGGAATGTTTCCAAAAAATGAAAAAGTAAACAAGAAACTTACATTACATTATCAGCATTTAGTATGGCATTATATTAATTTGGTTGTAGATTATAAATGGAAGAATCGTGTAGGCTATTGATTAAATTGTCCTGACCGAAATGATTATCAGTTCTGTTAATTATTACTGTTGCGAGATGTTTAAATTACAAAATTACCTCAATTCGATTATTACGTACAATACATAACACATCGTTCAATAAGTCCCGAGACTAACAACGAAAACAACATTTTTTTTTCAAAAATCATTTTTATTCATCAATATAATCTCCTTTTAGAGTGATACAATCTTTCCAACGCCTTTCCAACATTTCTATACCATGTTTATAGAAGGATTTATCCTTTGCTTCAAAATAGGCTTCAGTTTCGGCAATGACCTCCTCATTCGAGCCAAATTTTTTTCCCTGGAGCATTTTTTTGAGATCAGCAAAGAGCCAGTAGTCGCTGGGGGCTAAATCTGGCGAATACGGGGGGTGGGGAAGCAAATCAAAGCCCAACTCGTAGATTTTTGCCATTGTTTTCATGGACTTGTGGCATGGTGCATTGTCTTGCTGAAAAAGGATTTTTTTCTTCTTCATGTGCGGTCGTTTTGCTGCGATCTCCTCTTTCAAACGTACCAACAAGTCAATATAATAATCACTGTTGATCGATTTACCTTTTTCCAGGTAGTCAATGAAAATGACGCCATGTGTATCCCAAAAAACAGACGCCATGACTTTGCCAGCAGATTGCTGCGTTTTTGGACGCTTTGGGCGGCTTTCGCCAGCCATGCGCCACTCAGATGATTGCCGATTCGACTCCGGAGTGAAATGATGTATCCATGTTTCATCCATGGTCACGTATCGACGCAGGAAATCCTTTTTATTGCGAGTAAATAGCGATAAACAGCTCTCTGAATCGTCGATTCGTTGCTGTTTTTGTTCCATTGAAAGCAATCGCGGCACCCACTTGGAAAAAACCTTTCATGCTCCATTTTTCATGAAGGATTGTAAATACGCTTCCAGATGATATCTGTGTCATTTCTGCAATCTCACGGACCCTTACTTTGCGATTTTTCATTACGATTTTGAATACTTCACTCACATTTTCCGGTGTAACGGCTTCCAAAGGCCTACCCGAACGTTCCGCATCGTTTGTGTCCGTACGACCACGTTTAAACTCAGCATACCAACGACAAATCGTTGATTTGGATGGAGAGGAGTCCGGGTAACGTTTCTCAAGCCATTGCTGGGCTTCTACGGTGTTTTTACCCATTAAAAAACAATGTTTTATCAACACGCGAAACTCGCTTTGTTCCATTTTTCAAACAAATTACAAAGTGACTTTACTCTAACCTCGATAACTCTGCTGTTTGTGGTCCAATCGACGTGAAATTTTTACACGTTTCATGTGAAGGTTCGCACTCTAGGGGAACGTGGCTAGTTTGGTACTACTAGCACCATCTCTGGGTTAGTCTCGGGACTTATTGAACGATGTGTTACATAAATGTTTTTGGAAAAAAAGAATTTGGTGTTATTTAAGTGAGCACAGAGCTACAATTTCCAATATTGTTAGACTATTAAGTCTTTCTGACAATAAATAATGTTTTCAAAACAACAGGGAGAAATACAAGGAACAAATTATCCTGTCAGGTAGAATATGAAGAAAAAACTAACCACGAAGATGATAGAATAGCACCCAAGTCCACGACAATTCCAACATCTACATTCTGCAAAATTCATTTCCGAAAAAACTACAACTGTGTATGTGCAGTCTGGTCTGGTAGAGTAATTTCAAGGGAATCCGAAGAAAGCTGATTGCTTGAATGCAAGGTAGACGATACACCTTATCTTTTTTATTTATTAAATTAATATTTATCTATAAAATGATACGTATAAACTTTGCGAATCAATCAAGTTCATTTTAGTATTTTCCTATTACCTGTGTTACTTGAAATAAATAGAGTTGTTCTGTCTGTAAAATCCTTGTACCTTACAAGTAATAATATAATAATATACAGTGACGCGACATCATCCATTAATGCCCTAGAGTTGATTTGAATTAAATTTATTTAAGTTCGATTTTAATCAGAACAAGACTTTTTCTCATTTTTCCCTTTTTAATATTATGCTTAGGTTCTTTGAATTTAATCCATGAAAGCCTAACTGTCTGTTCTAATATTTTCTAACATACTAGCATGGGAGATTGTAAACAAATTTCTTTCCTTAGTTTCTTTTTTTTCTTTCCAGACTAAAAACAATTATGTTTACAAGCGTGTTTTAACAATAGCATAGTCAAAATGTCAGTCTATTTTTGCAACAAACTAAACAAAAGGTAAATAGAATTTTATCTCTTCTTGTTTTCAAGATCTAAGATCTATAACTAGCAAACCTGAAAAGAAGCTTTTTCTTTCTAAAACATTTTTTTATAATCCACTGTCTAGACAATATTTGTACGAAGCCGGTTCAAGACGTTAGACTTCTCAAGCGCAGCCTAAGGACGCCAAAATAGTCTAAACGAGAACTTCCCATGTCTCTGCTTCAAAGTCAGAAGAAGACCATCTTTGCTGCTAACTAATTGCAAAAAAATCCAAAAGCTGGCAAAACTTTAATGGTCTCATTACACATGTTTGCGGAGTCAGTTGCATCAGAACGTGAAGTTGGATACGTAGGAGCCAGCGCTGGCTGGTTAATGATGTTGGAAATAATATAGGTGTTGAAGTGGCAGTAGCAGCGGCAACTGGTTGACTAAATTTAGTTGCTATTAGATACTAAATGTTGAAATGTTGATGGTTCGGTGGCGCTGGAGAATATTGGTGTAGTCGTTTGATGGTGCTGAAGGTGCTTGAAAATTGTTAATGACAAAGTTCATGGTTGAGTCATTAGGTATTAATTTGAAGAGATTAAATAGAACTAAGGAGGAACGGTGGAGAAGTTAATTTTATGAAAATCACTGGACGTGGGAAAGATTAGAGTACAAACCGGGTGTAACTTAAGTTCGTGTCATAACTTCAGGAGGTGATACTCTGAGCAATTTGAACTCACAAAGTCTTAATGAATTGTTAGAATAGATAACTCAATTAAGCTAATTTGAAGTGTCATTACAATCTATTAGATAAACATGTTGCCTAGATTTGATGAATTTATCTTCTCTACTCTTTGAGTTATCTATTCAAACAATTTATTAAAACTTTGTGAGTTCAAATTACTCAGAGTATCACCACCTGAAGTTATGACACGAACTTAAGTTACACCCTGTATATTGTTTGCTGTTGCAGGAATATAGTGAAATGGATGGTGTGTTTTGTTAGATCGAGAGGAGAATTTCGGGCAGCTGTGAAATAAATCAAGTCTGGGTGTCTTAGGCTCGGGAACCTGACTGAAAAGGAGCTGCTACCTTCCGTTTTGTCTTGACCGGGCATCATACGACACTGTCATCCTGCATATAGTCGTACTACTTGAACATCATATAGTGTCATGAGAGCTCTTTTAAGGCCATGTTTTATAGATTTCTGTCCAGCCGAGAAAGCGGTAAAAGATGAAGGTACTAGTTTTCCTTCAAGACTAAGAACCGTGAGTAAGTATGATTTCCAACTCTAAGGGTATCATATGACGGTTCTTTCTCAAATTCCTTTGTGGCTTTAATCTTCCAAGTTCGTTTCCTTTATGTTTTGTCCATTTATGCTTTCAGAGAAGTTGTCAAGACTACTCTACCACAAAGCTGCTTGATAATTTGCTCTAAGTGTGTATTGCTACAGGCAATCTTTACTGGGTAATAAGTAGTAACAGAGTTGATTTGAGAACTCCTCGTTTATTGCGGAATAGTTGAAGTCTAAAGATATTTTCTTCCTGTGTTGTAATATTGCTTGAATAAAGTTGGCAATTGAATCTTAGGATGCTGATAAGAACGTTTTCTGAGAAGATCCAATTAGTGCCAAATCAACTAAAGGTCGAGATAAATTTTTCGTTTTTTCTTAAGATTTTTAATGCTCTTAGCTTATCTTGACTTGGTAAAGAACTAACAGTGTCGCATCCTATTTAGGTATGCAAGTTTTATTTACGTTTTTTGACCAAATGTAATATTGTTTCACGCTCTCAAAGAACTGTTCCTGTCTAAAAACTCAAGCTCAATTTTCACCATGAAGCTTTGAATTAAAGCTATTCCGTCTATTATGATAATTGGCGAAAATAAGTCTTAGTCATTAAGTGTCAACTTTCTAAAGGCTGACTAGTTGGCCTTTCTAAAGAGCTATCAACGCTTTCTAAGTTGGAAGGTAAAAGACCTAAGAGATGGGTAAACACTTCAAGCTCTACTATATTTTTTGTTTTTTTCCTCGAGTGCTCTAATTTTAAGATGTTTTACTTCAGAAGTAACAGAAAGGAGTGAAAACATCACATTTTAAAAAACCATTAACTTCAAAAAATTGTTTTGGAATCTGAAGTGAAATTCAGCTTTGTTTTTTATTTTGGAGCGATTAAAATTCAAGAAAAATTCCAGTTTTAGAATCTATCCTGCGTATGATCTTGGAATTTGACAAATGACGTCCTAAAAGCATTCTGAACCGAGTAATTACAGACTCTTACTTAGTTATATGCATAATTAATGCATCCTTTTACTTTGAACATTTAAATTTTCAGCAGCTTCGCTGTTTACAAATTAAAATCTGGTAAAACTGAACATGTAGTACATAGACGTTCCTAAAGCCACCAAAACTGGAATTCTTCCTACGGTATTACGCAGAAGAGATTGTCCATAAGAAAGATTTGAAGCTTTCGCATTTCAGCGTGGGAGGTCTGAAGACTGTTTGTGGATCCTGTCATGAACAATTACTGACACTGACCCTGAAACAAGTAGTCTGACCTCTAACTACGGCTGATTAACAACCCCTGGTTTCAATATTCATTATAATAATTAATTACTGGGAACACAAAAATAGATTTGAAAAAATTTATAATGACGCGATTATTTAAGCAGGCATCGTGTTTTGTAACCTAAAAGGTCACTGTAACTAAACTTGAAAAGTTTGCATGTCATTGAAGAAGTAAAAAGATATTACCTTATTACAGTTAGATTAAGTACGTCTGTACGTAAAAGTGATTCACTTCTACATAGACTACTAACTAGATTTTTTAATGGTATAATTTTCCTAGAATGCTAACGATAGGCAATTCTAGTAATTTAGTAACGTCCTTTAAAGATTAATAAGGACATATTCTGAAATGACCTATTAGTATTAACAAGAATTGATTTCAACGCCTCTTCTGAAACCCATTTGTCCGCCCACTATTTTATACACGAAAGGAAATATAGAAGGAATTCTCAAATAGATTTTTTACTTGCCAGTTTAAAATGTTTACAGAAATAATTTTATAAATATACTATCTGTCTAGATTATTTAGGGATGGGAATACGTTCAATGCGTACTTATTCAATGCTTCTATTTTTTGTTCTACCGAACGATCAATAGATCATTGTCCTCACTACTTTACAGTAAAAATTATTATTACCTACTTTCATGCTTTAAAAGGTTTTGTTGTTAGGGTATTATTAGGAATAACAAACGCTTAAAGTGGGGAAGATCGAACCTAAAAGTTATAAATTATAGGTTTCAACAGACTTCCTTATTCTCATCAAGAAATAAAAGTTTCATTCATTAACTAGATACCCAACCGCCTTTATGAATTATTGAATAGACACCAGATAAAGCGGAAATATTTCATCAACTTAAAAATTGTTCAGTAGATTTACAATAGAAAATTCTATTCCTGTTTCAAAAAGGCAGACGGAAACACGTAAAGTTTACGTTCAACAAGTCTCTGAGAAATCATTGATTTTCTAATAAAAAAGGAAAAAAGTACAATTCAAAATAAAAAGGCATTCAGTTTTCTCTTGAAATATGAATACAAACACCAATCCTACTAAAAGGTACTACGTCACAATTCTCAATATCTTGTTTACAGGAAAACTAAAATTAAAAGAATATATAGGTCTGCCTGAAATTATACGAAAAATGTTGGAAAATCAGAAGAACGATTACCGTCTTTTATTATTATTTAACAAAATCAACAGCTATTTTGGTGGTAATACATCAAGTTTTCTTTAACAAATTTGAATTGTAGATTAGTTTTATAAGCTTTTCGTTTCAATCTGATCAAACTTAGAGAATCATTAGCCAACAAGTAATCCTTGAAATAAAAATAACATCACTGTAATAATACCCAGTTGTTCATTTTTAACACGTTAATTACTGAATAAGATTTTACCTTTGATGCTTGGTTAGAAAACATGCCAATCTTACTTTGAATAATCTACAGTTCGTTTGCAATTTGTTCGAGGTTTAGTTACTACCTGAGGTTGTAAAATTTAAATTGGTCAATGGTGTGTAAAAAGTCAGTCTCAAATATAGCTACAACGCGCTATAAAAATCAGTGCCCCAGCCTACTAAAATAAGAAAATTCTAAGGAAATTTAGTTAACTGAAGAAGGCTTGATAATATTTCTCTAGTTTTCTGTTATAAGACGTGCTAGTTAGACTATTGTGAAGAAATCTCCATCTCAGAATCAGAGCGCCAACATACATTAATAACATACTTACGTGGCCTCTATCTGTCCCGCCCAGAACTTAATATTTCATATGCCATTTGTTAGTGCTGCTGGAGAGTAGTTATTGCCTAAACAGTTTTAGGGTTTCTGCTTATGGGGGCCGGTATTTATTCCGAGCTGATTCTTCTATTCTTGCACGAGTTATGAATTTCCATTTACCCTATCTCCCCAAAATTTCCAAAATTAAGTACACAATAACAGCTTGGTTACGTATGGTTTTGTGTAGTTTATCGTAATCTCCTGGTATGGGGGGGTTTTAACTTATGTCTTGCTTTTCGCAGACATGTCTGAAGCCTAAGATATGAATTTTTGAATTTTACTAACTTTTTCCCAAAAATACAACTTTGGTTAGCGTATCTCGGCCATCGTAAGCTGGAACCCTAAAACGTTTTGGGCAATAATTACTCTCCAGCACCACCAACAAATGGCATATAAAACATTAAATTCTGGGTTGGACAGATAGAGACCTATTCCTCGTTAATGAGCGAATGCTTGAACTTGACTTGTTCTTATTCTTCTTCTTGCTATTGCGTTCGTGTTTATCGAAATAATCCCATCGATTTTTTTTAAAAGATGTCGGAAGAAAGCAGATGCAAAAGCCATAGCACAACTTGCCTAAAATGCCCTTGCACACTACAGACAGGAAGAAGCTTTAGCTACAACAATGGTGAGATCAAGCAAGTGCTTTCAAGATATTAGATTTTACCAAAAATAAATTCAGATTTGTGACACTAGAAGCTCTGGAGATGGTTTCTAGGACCTCCAGATGCTTGATCAACACACTGGTGTCGGTAGAAAAGCCTTTATGGTGGACGGTGTCGTGTCGTATTTTAATTTTTGACACGAAATAGTTCAAGGATGTCAATCAGGCAGAAAACACTTGATAAAAGTCTCATATAAGTTGCCGCCCTTTTCTTATTAATAAAAGAAATGTATTGATCAATAAATAAAAGAAGAAAATTCCCGGAATTTTTAATTAATTAATAATCCAACATAGGTAGATAATAAAACAATAAAATTTTCTTTGTAATATTATATTCATTGCCTAATGAGTACTAAATTGAAAAATTTTTCAAATAATTTCGGCCTGAACATTTATCTATTCTCGGCAAAATTATATGCCAAAATTAAATAATAGACCAAAACCAATAACTTTTAGAAATTTAATCAATGCACTAAATAATCAAAATCGATTAATTAATCAAATAACGAGAACCACAAAAGTAAAATTTCCCGCAAGCTAATCAATGTTCAAATGCCTTTGTTACTAAGCACACCCTGTGTATACGAGGGTGGTCTGAAAAGTTTCCGACCTAACAAAGATACAAGACATTTTTCTAAAAATTTTTTTTTATTTTTCAACATAGTCTCCTTGTAACTCTACACACTTCTCCCAGCGATGCTCCCATCTCTGTAACCCGTCCAAATAGTACTCGGCATTTTTCTCTGCAAAATAATTGTTCACGAAGGTGATTCCCTCTTCATTTGACGAAAATCTTTGTCCTCCGAGCGCAATTTTTAGATGAGGGAACAAAAAGAAGTCGCTTGGGGCTAGATCTGGTGAGTAAGGCGGATGGTCAAGCAGTTCAAACCGTAATTCGTGGATTTTCGCCATGGCAACCGCTGAGGTGTGAGATGGTGCTTTGTCTTGGTAAAACAGGATTTTCTTTTTCTGCAAATGTGGCCGTTTTTTCGCAAGTTCTGCCTTCAGCTTGTCAAGTAATGATGCATAGTATGCTCCTGTAATGGTTTTTCCTTTTTGAAGATAATCGATTAAAATAACTCCATGACTATCCCAAAACACAATCGCCATTACTTTCCCAGCCGAAAAAACAGTTTTTGCTTTTTTTGGAGCCGGTTCCTCCTTTGCAGTCCACTGTTTGGACTGTATTTTTGTTTCGGGCGTATAATGGTGTATCCAAGTTTCATCTACAGTAATTAATCGGCTCCAAAACTCGGATTTATTTCGCCTAAACTGCGCCAAAAAAGCGTTGGAAATATTCATTCGAACACGTTTTTGGTCTAACGTGAGCAAACGCGGCACCCAACGCGCGGACAGCTTTCTCATGCCTAAATGTTGATTTAATATGTGACAAACACGTTCTTTTGACATGTTCATAACCTCTGCTATCTCTCTCACTTTAATTCGGCGGTCGTCTAGCACCATTTGGTGAACTTTGGCGATGTTTTCGTCGGTAGTTGCAGTTTTTGGACGTCCCGAACGTTCATCGTCTCCCAAGCTCTTACGGCCACGTTTAAATTCAGCAGCCCGAAATTTCACTGTGGTAAATGATGGTGCAGAGTTCCCATACACAGAATCCAACTCATCTTTTATTTGCAAAGGCGTATTGCCTTTCAAAAACAAATATTTAATGACAGCTCGATACTCGATTCTGTCCATTTTCACAAAAAAACTCACATCAACTCACTCAAACGACTGTTACATAAAAACTGCGCGTCCAAAATGGCTGAAACTTTGGTGAGTAACTGTCAACAGATGAACAACGAAATTCAGTAGCTTTTATTTACGAGTGCTGCCATCTTCACGTTGAGGTTGGAAACTTTTCAGACCACCCTCGTATAGCATCAATAACGATGAAGTTAGATTTTGCTCATATTAATGCTATTGGTAAATTATTAAAAACATTTATTTATGGACGTTTCGATAAATATATTTATCATTATCAACATATTGGTTAGATTTTTCTTGGTGTAAAATGTAAAAGTACAATTAATATTAAGGACGTAAGTAAAATAACATACAATTACAATAATAAAAAAACATAACAATTAATTTATATTACAGACTGTAAAACCAAGAAAAATCTAACCAGTATGTTGATAATGATAAATATATTTATCGAAACGTCCATAAATAAATGTTTTTAATAATTTGACAAATTTTATTTAATAACCTACAAAGCTAAAAATAAACCAAAAAAATATAGTCAAGAAGGTCAAGAAGAAACCAAACAAGTATTAATGCTATTGGTTTGACAATTAATTCATACAAATCAACACATTTAAAAAAACTCTAAGAGAATGTTAAAGTTGAATCATTCAATTCAACCAAGGCTGTGATAAATCCAAACAATTTGTTGTTGTTCTTAAGTAAATTTCATTTCTATGATAGGTTAACCATAATATATTTCAGACCTATGAAGTATTAGGGAAACTTCCTATGAAGAATGCCAATTAAGGTGGTTAGCTACTTGCCACTGTGGAATACAGTAGTGGTTGGAAACATCCAAACGTAAATCAATGCATTCAAACAAAACAAACAACCCTTTTGCCACAAGATTAGAATAAGGAATTGCCATGTAATAAATAAATTTATGAGGGATGTTGAAGGAAAATCCAAGTTACGTAAAACACTGCATTAATCGATGACGTGAGAATAATAAATTCCACAAATAAAACACAACTGGCATTTTGATTAACTTCTAGTAATTGAATAAGGATAATGGTAAGGCAGTTTTCAATATATGAACTCGCCCTTAAACGACTTAAGTGTATGTGATGTTCCAATCGGATAGTCGAGCGTCATATTGGAGCACCAGAATCGTATATATGCTTGTCTTACCTTAAAGCAGTTCACTTTTGTGTTTCAAGGTAAGACACATGAAACGTCTTAAGACTTGTAAGGATTGAACTACGACTCGACGGCGTTGCATAAAGTTTGCAAGGAACTTCTAACGTGTGCAAGGAATAACCAACTCAGTTTCACTACCACCTTTCTAGCTATTAGAAATTTACCATATGAAATTTAAAATACTTCAGCATTATAACAAAAGTCCATGGATACCATATTTACCATACCTGTAGCCCTAGAGTCTTTATAGACTGGATCTATAATTTAAGTACTGCAGCGTTGCAGCCTTATCATGTCAGACTTTTTGAAAGAATTGTTTTAGTGTCTCACTAAATTGAATAACATTTTTTTCTTTAAAAGTATTTGAAAAGCTTGCAGTTCTCCAACCACTACAGACAGGCCGTCACTAATTCCTTTGATGACATAAAAGTTATTTCGCTTTGATTTTCTTTTTTCTTTAAAATTTTTTAATTTTTTCCAGTTTTTCAGGGTAAAGAGGTTACATTTGAAATGAAAAGAATAATTGCAAATGGATTGCACAAAGATAAAAACAAAATTCGAGTAAGTGTTAATGCAAAACAACTAGAGAATGTTACTCAGGTAGAATGTTTCATCATGCCAACTAAAATGCTAAATTTCTTCCTAATTTGACAAAAAGTTTGCAACTTAATGAATTATTCAAGAAGAGAATTTCATTTCAACGGTTTGGTTCAAAATATTCTAAAAAATATTCTTTCTTGCATTTTCCTAAATATATTGGAACGGCCGATTGTATTAACTACAAGAACTTTTAAACTCATTAAAGCAGAGGTTAATTAGCCTCACATAGAGAAGAAAGATACCTAACATTTATTTGGCATTCAAAAACTTTCTTATTTGCAATTTTTATTATTTATTTTACTGCACTAGTAGTACAGTGCATCTAGCCCAAAAATGAGTTAAACCCAAAAATTCAAAAAAAACAAGCTGAGACATGTCCTAGGACGTCCATGTAACACCATATAGTAAGTCAGAAACAATCGGATTATGCTACAACAATTATCATATGACTAACATAAGATAGCCCAATAATTTTAGGTTTCAGCCTTCAAAAAAAGTAAATGAAGCTGGAAATTTAGTCACGAGTAGTTATTTATTATGCCGAATGACTTACTAAAAGTCGTGGTCTTTCACATGTCGACATCACCGTCTTTTCTATGTACTTTTTGTGTACATTTATAGCTACTCGTCGAATATCAATTACCAACTGCAATTGTACTAGATTACATAAATAGAGTCTGCACAAGTTTTCTACATGTATCCATATTTCGAAAGAACCATTTTTTAAAATTTTGTTTAACCTTTTGGAAACTGAGTTGGTTGTGGAATTTTGGCCATAGGTACCGTTGTACAATGTACTGAATGGTCCTATTTATGTAAGCTAGCATGATTTGACGTCATAATTTGTATTCCGTGTTGTAACAGATACATTTTTTCAATATCTAGATACAGATACAGTTACCGAAAAAATTAATCTAGTTACCCATTAAGATACATTATTTTATTGCGTTGTTAATATTATAATCCATAAGAGAAAAAAATTATTTACAAATCCCAACATAAAATTTATTTAATTTCAATCAGTGGTAATTCGGCGTCTAAAGACGTCGACATAGACTCTGACTCTGGCATATTTTAATTATTTCAAATATCAGAACAACTGAACGAAATTCCGTTAATGTGAACAACAAACAGAGAACAAACATAAACACGTGAAGCCGGTAGCAGAAAATAACAAATAACAGAATTGGGGGCCCGACAGTCGTTTACAGATATAAAATAAAAATAGCCATATATTTAGAAAAGCCCGAATAAGCAAAATTTCTACTGCCCAGTTCATTTTACTTTTCACTTTCAACTAAAGTCTCTATTGTGTTGTCAGGTAGTCAGTTTATTACAATTTGCCGAAAGTTATATCTCCGTTGTATAGTTCGTCTGTATTCTCATATTTATTGCATATTGTCGGTATCTTAGAAAGATCCCCCATTCTTGTAACAGGGCAATCTGTCCAACTTTTACTTCAAAACATTTACACTAATGTCGACATAAAGACCAGAACTCCCATTACCAAGATTTCATCTCTTACTTTAATTTCCAGACGGCCAAGTCGCGAGTTGAAATTAGTAAGTATTTTAAAAAATCTTAGTGTCATTCAGCACCTTTTACTGAAATACGGGCGCATGGTAACTTTACAAAATTCTTTCTTATCTAATTTTCTACATTTTGCCACCAACCGAATTAAAACAGTTACAAACTTATTACCCGAATGGAGTCGTTTCCTAAAATGAATTTATTGATATTTAAACACATATTATCATTTTAAACAGGATATATAGTTAATATCCATTAACAGTTTTTTCCGTAATATGATAACTAAAGAGTTATAAGGAAATAAAATAACTTCTTGTTTGCTAGTGACGTCACAGTTCGTCGCTAAAAGGTCTGTACAAATAGTAGAGCTGACAACGTCGCAATCACGTTGTTGTGTCTTTGCAGTCATTCGTTAGTTGTCGGGTTTCTCCGCTTTGTCGATTTCAGCTACAGTATTATAAGTATCTGTATTTTTACGTCTGTTATTGACTATTGCTTTGTGGTTTAGTGGTTAGCTTATTTTTATAAAACTTTGTAAATGTAATGTATAAAATATATAACAACATAATACCGCATAACCTCAACAATTCAAAAATTCAAACTTCCGGCGCTCCGCACGCAAGCGCTCCCGTTTTCAGCGTTGTCATATCGTCAAAGTCTTGTGACGTCACAGGAGTGACGGGAAAAGTTTTTTTTGAACTTTAAATTGAAAAAAATAGTGAAAATAGAAGCAAAAAAAGTCTAAAATTTACCCTTGTTTACAGAACATACTTAATAATAACTGATATAGTAAAGAAGAATGTTGTAAGTAAGCCATCTTGGAGCTTGAAATTATAAAATTATTTATCAAAATCAATCGTAGTTGCATTCGTATTACAAACACAAAATTAAAATAACGAAGAATAATATCAAAATAAAAATTACGAATAACATTACAAATAAGTCTAATGAGAAGGATGAACTTGATGCGTTGCTATCAATCTTAAATAATCGCGATTAGCTATTAGCAGTCGGTAACATGCGTTTTATG
>VTPC01091044.1:4441-15978 GCA_011009095.1 Ignelater luminosus | reverse complement strand
ATCCTATTTATATGATCCAGAAATGGCAACTGCACAACTAAAGGCAGCAAAAAAACAAGCAAATCAAGGTTGTTTTTTCTCACATAGGAGATTTGAATTCCAGGCTAAGCAACAGCCCTACGAAAAAGTTTTTGTTTCTTCTACATAACGTATTGTGTGTGTTAAATACGTATAACTTAAGCATTCTACGTACTGCATCTTTAACAGTTGCTGTTTGCGGATACGTTTCGATTAGCCATTTAGCAATATCTATTAAATTATAATAGACAGCTTTATGTAACAATCCAACTCCAGATTCGTCTTTTGCTAGAACTAATTTTTTCCTGTCAGGCTCGTCTTCTAGTAATGTTTGAAGTTCTTCTAATCTACCGCTATTTACCGCATCATGTAGTAAATTTATCTTAGACTGAAAATAAATAAAAGTATTAATAGGTTTTTAACTTTACGTTGCAATTTTAAACTTACCATAATACTAGGAACTGATTTTAGATAAGAACGAATTTTATAATCGGGAGAATATCCTCCAATCAGTCTTTTTCCTTGGCCTTCTAATACTAGATTTTGTATTTTTTCTAAATCACCACTTCTAATTAGTTGTTTGATGTATGCAGAGTTTATTTGCAGAACTGGAACAAAAAGAGAGAATTTTATTGTCGATTAGCCTCTATACATAAAAGGCAGACAAATCATTATAAAGTACTTTGATAAATGGCAAGTCTAAAAATTTGATTTAAAATCAAAAGGCAATACATAAAACGTTAACATGAAGGAATCAAAATAATAGTAATTAATGCACCAGACTAAACTCAGCTGGCGTCCTTAGTTGTGGATAGGGGATTCCATAAACAAAGTTTTCATATAGAAAGTTTGTTGGAAAATACGTATAAATTTTATAAAGTAGAAACAATTAATATAATAATATTAAGAATGTTGGAAGTCAAGTTGGATTACTTTTATAAAATTTGTAAAGTTAACAAAAACCTTTTTTGCGAAAGAATCAAGAAACCTGAACCAAGAAAATAATAATTGTGAGATGTAACCTTGCAAGCGCTTATAAACCTGTTCTGAATTTCTACAAAACCTAGATAAATAAATATTTCAAAAACAAAGACATTAAATCGATATTTATATAACATTATTTGGGTTAGTAATGGTACTATAACTAGGTTACAACTTGCGAGGATGATGAATTATTAGTTGTCACCTGGGTAGTCTAAGCTCTGTTGTATGAATTATCGATTTCTTATAAATAATTACTTAGTGTACTACTTGAATCGCCTTTTGATCCAACATGTTAATGTGTTAGAAATAATACGCATCTACATAGATATTTATAAATCAATATAAATACGCAAAAGAAATTGCGTTTTATAAAAATGATACCCTGCCAGGATTAAGTTACAAGTTATACAGAAACACAACTTTACGTTAATATCACGCGTAATTTGCAACTATTGCCGTTTCAACTAATTATTTATTTATTATTTTATTGAAACACTCAGGGAAAAGCAATCGACAAATTTTATTACTTTACATAAAAAAATACAACCAGAAAAAGATTAAATGATGACACGTCAAGCATTAAAAAGTTCAACAGGTTTGAGTATACTGGGTGGTTCTGTATCACATAAGGACATAAATTATTAGAATTTGGCATACATCATGCCTTTTTGCTTATTTTCCCCGGTCCTATGAAATTAAAGATTTTAAAGGGTAAACTATTAAATTATGCTGCAGCAGATAATCAACATGTTTGCTTTTCAAATAGAAGTTAGGCTTTTAATTCAAAACTCTATAATTTTAAACGATACAACTCTAGTTTATACATAAATTCAAAGTTTCTGCCATTAGAGAGTCTCATCGAGCCCATTACATTTCCTTACTAGAGCTCGGTTTGCTATCTTGTCTCATTCGAAATATCTACTAGCACTCCTACTTCACAACACTGGGGCAGTGTCAGAACTTCCATCTTTTATCCACTCTTAAGGTTTGTCACCTGTCTGCATACCTCTGTAGAATTCTTAAGCTTTGATGGTTATAAATGGCTATTTGAAGGAACATTATTTGTTCTCTGTAGAATTTGCTACTGTACAGTTATTTATGGAAATAAATAACTTTGTTTTCTTCATCGAAAGCAATAATACTTTTCTGGCTAATCTATTTTGTGCATAACCATTGTCTTTTTGCGATATTTTGTACCTGATAAGAGCTGTTTTTTATTCCAACTTGTCTGATATACCTTGATATAGCTACAAAAAATGACTTTTTATAGTAAGTACAAGAGCCCATGAATCTCGAACCTTCTTCTATTACCAACGCTTTAAAATTCGTCAAAGTACCTTCAGCAAACAGCATAACCAATGCACTATTTTATTTGTTCATCTTTTACATCAAGATTTTAAATTAACTAAAGTGGAGGTATCGTATCTTCCACGTATACCAGAAGTAAAATCGACAAAGACTACCAATAGGGTCTTTTGAAAACAGTGGATTGAGCTGGTTTGAAATTTTACACACAACGTTCACACACATGAACTGACACACTGATTAATGACTAATAGCAAACCAATAACATCTATGACATTATCACTGTAATATTGTCCAAATGCATCCAATAAGTCTTTCATGATGCCATGATAAGTCTCTAAACATTAAATTCATTAGCTATCCAAATGTTGCAGAAGCATACCAAAGACAAAAATAATCAATGATCCTTTGGGCTAAGCTTTTTATATGCACTGCAGTCTACCAGTGGGTTCCATCACGTTATGGTCTTAAGATCGTTTTCCAATAAATTGTAATTGTAAACATGGCAAAAAACTAAAATGACTAATAATTCTTTAGAATAAGTTTCTTATACGCGCTATAAAATCTACCAGCAATTTCTACACATTACAGATTTAAAATTGTCTTTGGATAATTATAGTATTGTCCAAACACACCTAACAAGTCACGGTAAGGCTCCCAATACTAAAAATATTAGTTTCTAAGATATTACAGTAGCATAGCAAATATCAAAATAATAAATGATTCTTTGACATGAGTTCCTAATATGTGACTTCCTTTACAATATGGTCTAAAAATTGTCTTCTGTCTATATCCACCGAAAAAGTCTTCTATAATATCATGGTATATCAACACTAAATCAGTTAGTCTTTCGGATATTGTAAAAGCGTGTCAAAGATCAAAATGATTGGTGGTTTTTTAAAATAAATTTCTAATACGCTCTGCAAAATCTACCAGCGATCTCTTTCACATTATGATCTCAAAATTGTCTTTCCATCATTGTAATATTGTTCAAATACACTACACAAGTTTTTTATGATGTTATAATACGGCTGTCAACACTAAATCCATTAGACTTTTGGATATTACAAAAGCATGGCAAAGACCAAGATGATCAAGGATCTTTACGGTCTTAAAATTGTCTTTTGAATGGAAAATATTAGATTTCTTTTGGTCTAGTTTTCCAACCTTTGTCTGCTAATAAGTAATATCGAAATTAAACGTTGAGCTTTATTTTGAATTCAGCGAAGGTAAGGTTTAGGTAAGAAGTACATGAACACTAGAGGGGCCTTTTTGATAGGATGACTAAAGATTGTAAAATAAGCAAAAGATCAAGAACCTGAAACCAGGAGACCTTCCAGTAGACCACTCGAAAAATGATGTGAAAACTGAATCTCTGCTGAACTTGAGGCTGGATAAATTAGAAAGGACAAGGCTATGAAAAAAAAAATTTACGGAAGCAGATTTTAATTTTTTGCTATAATATCATTCAGTTTTTTTGTTATTTGATTCTACTTGTTAACTTCAACTAGTGGTAAAAAAAACCCTGCTCCCGAACATTCAACTTGGCCAAACGTAAACGTCTTAGATTCTTACGGCATTGGGCTTTCCATAGTCCATTTCTTATAGGGCAAAACATTCAAGTATTTTTCCAGTAGCTTTATAATTAGAAATAAGAAATAATTGTAAGTCATGTCAGTTCAATAACTTATTTACCTAAGTTGCTGGTTCTAGATTTTTCCAAAACTTTCTTCTTTTACAGCCATTGATTTTCTTTTCGGTTGAAATAAAATTATTTATCTTTGACACAATTTGTACATTTAAAAAAAAAGATATGCACTAATTGCTTTGATGTTTTGCAAAGCCGTAGTAGTTTCTATGCCATCATTTCTAAAATTCTAGCTGCAATATTAAGAGTCACACACATCTTTGCTATGATTACCGTTTTAAATTGGTGTTATGTGATAGGGATCTCTTTCTCTCCTTCCAACATGGAATTTTTTGCTTCTTTGGACTTGAGCATCTGATTCTAACGTATCCTTGGTTTTTACCAGGATAGCAATTACTTCATTTACCACCATCTTTTGAATTTCCTTGATCCTCACTTCTCTTAAGTAAACTTTTCTCAAGAAATTCGTATTTACCATAACCTCTTTTACTAATTCACAGTTCTATTTCTGTATTTCTCAGACCATTAAAAAACACACATGTAGACGTAGAGTAGTAGTCTATAAACTTTCGCTTAGGATAGGTACCTTAAAGTAGAGGATTGACCTGGATAGCCGAGCATGTGTGAGTACAATACCTACGCAAATTCTAATTTTTCTATTAAATCAGCTTCTCGCAGTTACTGAAAAAATTATAAAATTTGTTGTTTGGATTTAGATTTTTAATCAGTTTTTTATTTATTGTTCTACCAATTTTTTAGTTATTTCAGTTTAATTAGGTATCTAAGAGATTTCCTCCCGATTGGAGCATAAAAGTCATAATTTGACAAAAACAATCACTATTTGCAAAATTTAGTAAGAAGATCTAAAAAATCAATAATAACAAAAACGTATTGTTAAATAAATAAATGTTGCAATTAAAGTTATTACCGTTTCATGTTTTGATAATAACATACAAAACCATGACAGTCATAACGTATTTATAAACCGCTAAAGCTCCTTCATAAAATATTCACTTTAAAAGCAAGAAAAAGACCTACTTTTCTATCTACTTACCTAATGGTTTGTAAAAGCTATAAAATAAAATTATAAAAATGTATTTGTACCAATGTTATCTACATAGATATTAAGCAATTAAAACTAAATACCCACGTAAACGACATTTTCTTAAATCGATAAACTGCTATTTGTATTTTATTAATTTTTAATGTCGTCCTACCGCAACTTTACTATTATGTCAATCGTTTACAGCAAATTTAGGACATTACCGCTTACACTAGGAAAAATAAAATTCGAGTTCTCGAAAGGATCTTTCTTATTACTTTGAATTTGAAAGAATGCAAATTAAGTACGACTTGAGTACCTAACGATATACTACTACGATGAGTTTCAGTTAAAAAATGACTAACGCAACAGCAAAGCTTGTTGTAGGTTCTACTAACGAGATGTTTTCATGTCTGCAAATAGTAGGTAGTAATATGCAAAATATGATAAAGCTTTCGTGAGAATTGAAAATGTGTAAAAAAATTAAGTTTTCATTGTGTTAAGCACACGCACGCCTTTCTTTTATTGCTACTTATTAGTTTTATTAATCCTTATTATTTACAATATTTTATTGTAGAAGTTTTCTTAAAGAATTATGCAATTCCTTATTTTTCAAGACATTTTATTCGTAATTTCTTTGGATTTATGATTCCATAGTATTTTAATATTCCACGTTATCTTTATTTAAACAATGTTGATCTTTAATGATAAGAACGAATTTTTACGGGGTATATTTTGTGTGAACAATTATCTTTATTAATTTATATTTTGCGTTTTTATGTAGTAAGGTGTTCAACCTTGCATTTGCATTATTTTAAGAAAGGATGTAAATCAAACAAAAAATTCTAAATGTACTTTTATTCACACTAACAATCTGCGACTTTTATGAGTTCTTCTAAAACAAAGAATTACAAAAATAAACATACGCTAAATATATGCGTAAAACTAATTAATTATTTTTACAAGTTTCAGTTTTAGAATGAACAACGAAGCTAAATTTAAAATAGCAGAGATGAATATCGTTGATTATCACCTTTTACTAGGACTGGTAAACATTTCACTGTTACATACACATAATAAAGTTTAATGTTTGTTCATTTACGTTTTTTTTTTTTGTTACATACGATGTAATCAATAACTGAGTTAGGACAATCACCCAGAGTGGTTAATAAGCAAATAATGTTTGGGACGTTTCTACGCCTACTGAAAAGCAAACAGAGAATAACCAATTATACAAAAATATAGTGATCAGCGTTAACTATCTTTAGTTACAGGAAAAGCACGCAATATACAGAAACCTATATTAAAAACTAACTTGAGATGATTAGAAGGAAAAAAGGTTTCAAATTCCACATTAAGAAAGTTCAATATTTTTTAAAACTCCTGTGCTCGCCAGATATGCAACTATACTTGCCGCGCCGAACAAATAGAGTTATCACGTGCAGTTCTCGATATTCCCAAAAAGGGAGAATTCTCTCACCTTGACAAGATGTCTACAATACAAGTGATGTGCACTTTATATGATCGCCGTGGCAAGTATAGAGATTGATGGGTTACCTGATCTCATAATGTGAGGATCAGTCTTCCTTTAGGGTTAAAAAGGTCAAGTTCTGTCTTCTATGTTTATTTCAGGGTTAGACTTTTTTGGACAGCAGCGGTTAAAACCTATTCCTCTAGCTTTTTAGATTTGGTTTTTACATACCTGCTTTTAGTTTGTGAGGGGCATAGACATCATCTTTTGCTTTTTAAGTTCAAATAGCTGCATAAGGAGCAATCTACCACCTTAGATTACTCTTTACAGATTTACGGCTTAATTTACTTTTTAATCCCAAAACTGGGATTCTTAAAAATCCAAGTTTTAGTAAATAAGTTTTCTGCCCTTATAACAGCTCAAGGGCTGTAATGAATCATTAAGTCCCTGTTCCAGACCAAAATGAATTTCTTTACGGGCAAAGAAATGTTGTACGTCCTACGGGAGTAAGTAATATTACAGTCTCGACGTAATTATGCTCTCGTCTTCGCCTCGAGCGCAATATTCACGTCTCGACTGCAACAAATTACTTTCATCCCTTGATGTATAAATAACTATTACTGTTCTATAGAAGCGGTTCTTTTGCGAATCAGGGTACAATCACAGCTGGACATAAAATAATGCAAATGCTTGTTTTAGAAACTTTTAGAAAAGTTACAGGTGTAATGACATTTTGTAGTTTTAAATTATTTCAATTTTGTATTTTTCCAAAAATACAGAGCATAAAAGGAAAACAAAGACACCTAGATAAATGAACCACATTTGCCCATTTATCCAATGTATTTCATTCTCCTATAGGGAATGTGTTGCTGTAGAAGCTCTAAGCCTCCTTTTTAGCTAAGAAGTATAATTTGGAAAAAGTGAAAGTAAGGCTAAGATAAAAGTGATAATCAGTTTCTAGAAAATTCCTGCTCCGGTATTCATCTACAGCACTAAATAAAACCACGAAAAGCCTCAATGAGAATAATTGATGCTGGAGACCGAGTTTCGGACACCCAAATTGTGCACTTAAAGCTCAACCACGTTGTTTGATGGTTGTTGTTGAGAAAAGAGTTACTTTAGAGCGACATTTAGATCGTGAAGCCCGTTGTGCATTCATTATCAGACTTATTTTGAAAATAAAGTTCAAGAGTTAGTTTAGGTTGAGAATTAGCAGATAGAATGATCAAAAAATTTATTTTTAACAAGAATCGCTTCTAAGCCATAATTTCTACAACAGTATTAATCAGATGTTTGTGGAAAGGTTGAGTCACTGAAACACGATGTTCTTGTGTTACGTTATATGCGACAGACTTTCAATAAAAATACTTGGGTTGTCTGAATTTGTGTTTATTTTACAAATGAGAAGTTTGTTGAGCTTAACTCTGATTTAAAGCAAGCCAACTGTAGATTCTGATTCCCTAATGAACATAAAACAACTAACTTTGTTTGATCAAATGGCCAGTGTTGCGATACGATTTACTACATTCATTCGCATGACCATAAAAAGGTTTTTCGAAAACGCTAACCGCCTTGACTGTAGAGCATGAGCATTAGAAAAATCAGATGAAAAATTATTCCAAGCCTTTTGTTTGCATTCATTAACGCAAAGTTGCTATAGGTTTTTCTAGACAGAGCAATAAATTGTACACAATGTGGGTCCTACACCACACCGCTGCTGTTAGGAACAACAATGTTGAAATTTCTGTGTTCCAGTAAGAAACGCAAAGTAATGGAGATGACTCTTAGACAATCTTCACAACTTTTGCCACAGATAAAAGTGCTATTAGTTATTATTGTTATTATTATGGACATAATAAATTCCTATTATACAAGGTGTATAATTAAGTGTCCTCAAACTTTACAGATGTATTTTTTGATCCAAAATAAGAAAAATAACTCACATAAACATTGCTGTCCGACAAAAATGTGACGGAGCACCATCATGCATAAACCATAAACTTCTAACGGAACGTCCTCTAAGAGTTCTGGTAAATTGTCATCCAAAAATCGCTAGTGGGTTTATCAATAAATCATTAGAATAAAATCGTATTTTTAAATGTTAAATTTCTTATATCTCGTAATCGAAGAGGTTGCGGACATATGTTTATATAAATTATCTTTCTTATTTTGGATCAAAAAATTCGTCTGTAAAGTTTGAGGGCATCTTAAGTATACACCCTGTATATTAAAAAAAACTTATTGACTATTGCACTGTTGCCAAGTTGCTGTCTTGTATCATATCTCAAGGACTGTTATTCAAGACATAAGTTGTATAACAATTTTTTGTTAATTTTGAACCGTCTTATCACCCATAGTAAAATGGTTGGTTAAATCTCTAACACTCTGTATTTCAAAGAAATGTGTGTTGGTAAGTATAGTATGTACCGTGTGGTTCACATTGCGTGTAATTGAGTAACATTTGGCCTAGTATTAACGATAGCAAAATATGGTTTTTACTACCCTACACTACTTTTTGATAGTAAAATGCTAATGCAAACAGTAAGCCAGCATTCTCGCAGCATCTTTACAATGAAAGTCAAATGAACTGTTTTGAAAATATTTCTTCTTAGTTATTTCGAAAGTTAAAAAGAGTCGAAAAGCATTTTTTGCTCTGTGATTAATTTACTTGCTAATTTTTAACTTGGATTAAATAGTGAAGATAGAATTTTGCTATATAGGCTCTTTAAAAGCAAAAAAGAATTGTTTCTTAAGGTTATGTAGATTATATCCTTTAAGAGAATCAAGAATATTTTATAGTCAGATGCAGCAGTGTACGAAAACGATCTTTCATGAAGTTTGCTACGATGCTAAGGTATTGACAACTTAATTATTTTTATATCTTACATCTAAGTTGTGAAGATCACTAAATCTTAGCAACTTATCAGGTAAATATAAAGATTTACCATTGAGTAGTATCGAATGAGCAAATGAAGCACAGTGTAACTTTTTTCTTTTTTGCATGTTTAGCAATCCTGTGTGTTGGGTTTTATCTAATAATCTAATAAAATTAAGCGTACATACGCATGCAAGCATTTTAAACGCTCTAGATTCTTCGAAATGTATTTTTATTGATGCATGGTCCACATACTGTATCACAAGAATTAAGGTGTTTAGAGTACTAAGCTGTCTAAAGTTTCATCAATTTTTTAGCAATGTACAACTCTAGATTTTTTTACACAGTCAGTTTCCTCAACATCTGTATCCTCAAGTTTCGAAACGATGATATCGTTACAAAAAATGACTAGATTTGATTTACGTAGATGGAATTATTTTTAACTAGTGCGATTTAGAAATCTGACCTGTTTTTCTAAATCGCATGACGTGCGGTTTTCAAATGATATAAGAAAAATCTGCACTATACAATATGAAAAACGGCCGATCAAATATCGAGCCTTGAAGCACGCGTCTAGACATAGGTAAGGTTTCCGATCTTATACCATTAGACTGAGCCATTTGTTTTTTATTAGATAAGTAATTTGAAAGAAATTCTCTTGAAGATGTACTGAATTTAAAGAATTTTTGTTTCCAAACAAAGATCTCATGATTAATAGTTTCGAAAGCCTTATTATAGTCTACTTTAGAAGGACAAGTGGGGTGTTTTCATGCTTATCGAGGCTATTTAGAATATCATCTAGAATATTCAATAAAACTGAGGCTGAGTTAAGATTTTATGTTGTGAGATATAGTTTGTAATTTGTAAACTGGCAACTTTGTCTAATATCTTAGATAAAACTGTACGTTACACAAGCTTACATCAGACAAACGCAACTGATTTAATTGATATTTCAAGTTTGCTTGATAGCAGTGACGTAAATATAATTTTAGCCTTCCCTTCCCCCCCCCCCCCCCCAAACATAACTTAGAGATCCCTTAGTATTTCATGATGTACATAATATTTAAACAGCACTTTATACCACGTTGTATTTTTAAATATGTGGTAGTAGGTACTTATGTAACAAACAAATTTATTTACAAATTAATCTTATTAGAAACTAGGTACATAGGACATTCATATGTTAGAAAATTTAATGTACTAAATACATCGTTATATAGACACTTGTCTAGCTTTCCTGTTGGCAAGATTTTCAATAACTGTTTTTACATCTAAGTTATTCTTTTTTAAATAAAATTTAGAAGTTTGGCCAAATTTAATAATTACACATTCCAGATAAGTGAGTTCTGAATCATTACTAAATCTGTTTATAATACTACAATTAACACCTTAAAGCAATTTATATTTTAAGGTAGAAGGAAAGTAAAAGTTGAACAGATGTAAAACGAATATATTGCTCTTTTGCAAGAATGGGGGTTTTTTCTAAGATATCCACAATCTGCAAAAACGCCAAAATACCGACGAACTGTACAACGGAAATATAACTTTCGGCAAATTGCAATAAACCGACTACCTGACAACATAATAGAGGTTTTGGTTGAAAGTGAAAAGTAAAATGAACTGGACAGTAAAAATTTCGCTTATCCAGACTTTTCTAATTATATGGTTATTTTTATTTCATGTTTGTAAACGACTGTGGGGCCCCCAAATCCTTTGCCCCCCCTTCCCATGCGCTGCGGGCTTTTGCGTCCACTATTTATGCCTCTGCTTGATAGCATCAAATACTTTCTAAATTCTAAATTTTTCACAAGGTACTCAATACCTTAAGTGGATCTCTAAACTGTTTTTCCTGAGTTAACACATTATACCAAAGCAGACCATCGTGTTTTTTGCTCATATGAAGAATGAAAAAATGCTGAAAACTATTACTTCTACTAGAATAAGGAACCCAGATACTTTTTTGTCTTCTATTGAAGCAAAGATGAATTATCTAGATCAATGTAAACAAATAGTTGCAATAACCGGTAAACTTTATCGATTTTTATGATTTGATTATGATGTTTTCGGCTTGTGTATTTTGGGATTGTTTAACTAGGTCGTTGTTTAGCTCATTGAAATGTTCTTTATGGAACGTGTAGCATGTCTGCATAGCCAAAAATAAAGTATACTCTGCGATGTGTTGATACTTTTATCA
>VTPC01091043.1:73978-89535 GCA_011009095.1 Ignelater luminosus | reverse complement strand
AATTATCGTTTTTAACTCCTAGATTTAGTGGTGCTGATGTTTGTAATGAGGCTGCCCTTCATGATGCTCGTGAAAAGAAAAAGAAAGTTGCTGAGATTGACTTAGAATATGCTGTTGAACGATTAGTTGGTGGTACTGAAAAAAGAAGTCATGCTATGTCTCCTAATAACAAGAGAGTAGTTGTTATCACGAATCTGGTGAGCTTGTTAGTTGGATGTTAGAACACACTGATGCATTCTTGAAAATGACTATTATACTTCGAACAAATTTAGCTTTAGGTTTTGCTCAATATATACCAAGAGATCGGAAATTATACACCAAAGAAAAATTATTTTAAAGAATGTGTGTGACATTAGGTGGTCGTGTAACAGAATCATTAACATTCAATAAAGTAACAGCAGGAGTACAAAATGACTTACAAAAAGATTAAAGAACAAAGAAGAAGAGCTTCTAGCAAACGTTTAGTACATTTTATCGATGAAAAAGCTAGAAGATTGATTGCAAAAGCGTACAAGCATACAAAACAAGTTTTAATAGAAACTAAAGATAAATTGGTGGAAAGTTTACTTAAAGAAGAAACACTTAATTATGAAGATGTAGAAACATTAATTGGACCTCCACCATTTGGTAAAAAAAAACATATAGAACCGGCAGAATTCGAAGAATCTGTAAGAAATAATGCAGGAGGTTATGCGCCATTATCAAAAAATATTAAATCAGATGCTAATATACAAGGGTGGTGTGATAAGTCTTTAGATTAACATAGAACGAAGTGTTTTTTTGGTCAAAATCGATTTTATTTTTCAACACATTTCTAAACCTTTTAGGTCTGTATATTTCATCCATTGATGCTCCAAGTTTCTGATCCCCTTAAAAAAATACGATGTCTGAAAGTCTATAAAATACGCGTTCACGGCGGTTATCACTTCATCATAGCTCGCGAATTTCCTTCCTCCAAGCCATGTTTTCATGTTTGGAAAGAGAAAAATAGTAGCTCGGAGCCAAATCTGGAGAATACGAGGCGTGGGGAACTAACTCGAAGCCAAGTTCAGGAATTCTGGCCATCGCAATCATCGACGTGTGAGCCGGCGCATTATCATGATGAAAGAGAACTGTTTTCCTTTGCATTGGAGGTCGTTTGGACTGGATTCTTGTCTTCAACCTGTCCAATAATGAAGCATAATACAATCCTGCTATGGTTTTTCCTTTTTGCAAATAGTCTATGAACAATATGCCATGTGAATCCCAAAAAACAGCCACCATTACTTTCCCTGGCGATGGCACCGTCTTCGCCTCCTTCGGAACAGGTTTGCTTGTTGAAGTCCACTGTTTCGTCTCTGACGTATAATAATGGACGCATGTTTTATTAACAGTTAGAAATCGCCGCAAAAAGTTCGTTGAATTAAATCGATCTAACAGTTCCTTTGAGATGTTCATGCGCACGCGTTCTTGGTCCAATGTCAACAAGCACGGCATCCATCGTGCGGATAGCTTCCTCAGGTGCAAGTCTCTATGTAATATTTTAAAAACGCATTGTGTTGATATGCCTGCGGTCTGTGCTATCTCTCTTATTTTCATTTGACGATCATCTAACACGATTTTATGGATGTTTTTGATGATCTCCTCAACGGTTGCTGTTTCTGGCCTTTCCGGACGCTCTTCCACCCAGTTTTTACTGTGGCGAATGAAGGGGCAGACTCCCTGTAAACAACGCCCAACTCGGCTTTTATTTACGTTGGAGCTTGACCCTTCAAACGCAAGAATTTTATAACTGAACAATATTCGACTGGCTTCATTCTTTGCTAATCATTGACATCGACTGACACAAACGACTGTCAAAAAATCTACGCGTCCAAAATTGGTGACATTTTTAGCAATGCCATCTGAAGGATGAACCATCCTAACTATAAAAGCATCTTGACCTGTGGCGCCATCTTCATGGTCAGCCTAAACACTTATCAAACCACCCTCGTACCTAGCCCAAAAGCGCAATGAGTCTTTTTGCTTGTATTGTTAAAGTTTGTACTTTGTAGTTCATATGAATATTATGTGTAGTAAAAAAATTGTTTGCTGTTTTTATTTATTCTTTATTAATAATAAATCTAAATGATGTTCCACTTTGTAATACATGCAATAGTATTCAGAGACAAAATTATACACAAATATTGTATGCATTTACATTTGTTTAAGATTTAAGTAAATTAAAAACAATATTAGCGGTATCACAATATTTAAAAAACGGTTCTCTTAGCGCTAAAAACACGTTCAATTTAAAAAAAACTCTGCGTAAACATCTTCTTTAAAAAAATCGTGTTTGCTAAAATTCTCCAAAGACACATTAGGAAAGTGATAGCATCACATTTCAATTTAACAGCAAATTCTGTTTGTCTACAAACCAACAAAACTATTTAACCACTTCTATCATCATTCCACTTTCCTTAATTTCCGTTCTAAAAGAAGGGAGAATGGACTTCTTCCCAAAACCAAAGTTAGCGTGAACTCGATTATAATAAGCTGTCATTCGTTATCATAATGATGTTGTTTTTTTCGTGGTGGCACACAATCACGGATCGATTCAAAGGATGTTACCGTATCTATTAGAGTGAATGGCGGGCCGTTGTCGGCTGGTAATGTACTTTTGAGGATAGATGGCGCGCTTTTAACGAGCTCAATTGAATTAGACACCTAAATTATGTTGGTTAATGGGGGTAATTCGATTGGGCGGTCGCACGGCCATCAATACGACCCTAATGGCCCGTCCCGAGCAACAGCCGATAGAGAAAGGATTATATTTCGCTTATTCCCCCGTTTAACTAAAGTACTCATCTGTACCCAATAAGTCAAAAATGCTAACTCACGTTTGTCTAAACGAGCAGAATTTGGTCTTTTAAGAAGAAGCGGGCAAAATAATATAATAACTCGTCGAATGAAGCGAGCGACAAGAAAAATTACAATGGAATGGAAATGAGTCGCAGCGAACAAATTAAATTATCCGATAAATCGCGTTTCTGACTAGCAAATCGAGCAAATGCCCTTGTTGTCTGCTAGTAATTCGAACAACGATATTATATCTTGTCGAAGAAGAAATCTAAGTTTAAATCTGATTATGTATTATTTAAAATTTTTGAGTTCTAGCCACACGAACTAACGTTCAAATTAACGACCAAAGCGAAAGCTTGTTTGTACGATTATCGTCTAGCTCTACTAACGGAATAAAAGAGAAAAAGCTTTTCGTCAAACTTCAGTGGATTTTAGGGAATTTAAGCGAACATCAAGGGATTAATTTGTGTGAAATCTAAAGCGGCTTTTTAGCAGAAACTCCTTTTTGCAGCTTATCTGTAGGGGACAAGTGTAAGTAGTAAGCGGGTCTTGAATCAGAAGCATAACAATAGAATGAATACACGCGTCCCGCAAGTTTAAACAGTTCGCGCCCTTCTTGAGAGAGCAAAAAGTTTAGGCGCACGTCAGATCTCTCCATTCATCATGTGAGAACAGTCGGCGCCGCCAGGCGAAGATTTTATTTAAATCATTGAAAAACATAAAAGGTGTCCTGGTTGAGAAATGGATTCGTCTCTTGTATTTAAGAAGATGAACGCTGCCGCGTTACGTGCCGCGCTGCGTCCAATTGACATGTGGTATTCTTAGGGGAGTAGATCAATAACACTACGTGCCCTATCTAGAATTTAATATTTTTCAAGTGCCAATTAATTACTTCTTATTGTTCCCTATCTGGTTCAAAGCGCTACATTTTCATTAGCCTCCCTGTGCGCGCATCCATCAAGTGTAAAGGGCTCGTCAGCGCTAACTTCGGCTCTAACTTCAATAATGAGAACCCCGCAGAGGCTAAAGTGCGTGCGTACACATCTCCAGTTAGGTATATGTGCTCTCCTGAAAGTCTACTCCTAGTACGAGTTATGCGTATAACGGTAGCGAACGCAAGCAAATTAGGGTCTAAATCAGTGTTTGTATCTGCCACTAAGGGATGGTTATTAGGGCAATAATTATAGTACGAATATCCGCTAAAAGCGAGTTCTCGAGGTTCTCGCATCTACTTAGCCATGAACAGAACGGCAAATATATTGAGTTAATTATTTTGTTGTAGCTATATTTTCCAAAAGAGAACAACATAATCTGTTTATGTAGGTGAAGTACAATCTAACGAATAACTCGTTGTAAAAGTACCTTCTTTAGATACGAATTTAGCCAACTGTAGCCTAGTAAGTAGATGATCTTATTAACGACAAGTGGTAACATAGGAATATTTCTGTGTATTAAACTACAATGTAAACTGCAATAAAAACTTTGAATTTCTATGTTATAGGTTCAAACATATAATCTGAATTTAAGAACTTAGAATGTCTAAATGTTTATCTTTTCGTAGTCTCAAGCATTTTGAAATTATATTGGTTTTAAATAACTGGCAGCATATTTTCTCCATCTGATTAGTTACCTGAAAGCTTGTCTATAAATTAAAATATCGCTTGCAAAATGCCTACATGTCAACAATGTACAGTGGTAGTAATACTTAATGGAAACTAAATACAGAAAAGCTTACAAAAGGGCACAATCCATCTAGAACAGAAGGTGGTTATCTTAGAAAGCTTTTACTGCACGTATTTCTGTAAAGCCAATGTAAAGTGCTCCATTCAATCATTTTATCAACAAAACCACTTTACTCTCAGTTTAAAAGTACCAATTTCTATTAGTAAATAGTTGACAGTACAACGATGGTACATCTTTGAATTCTCAAAATGAAGTTCTCATTTATATCCTTTCTGGCGATGATAAGGCGTTTATAGTGATATTGAATACTGTACAAGGGTTTGTTAGACTTGCATAGTTACAAACCAAAAAATTTTGCTATATGAAACTTTTTTATTTCAGTCAACAAGAAAGATGTCCTTTTATTTGGTTACTATTTACTTCAATAAATTTCATTAACTTAATTTCTAGATCATCAACCCATCTCTTCATGTTTTCCAAAATCTTCAAGATGTTATTCATCTCTATCTTGCAGTTGACCTGAAGATAACAAATTAGAGCTCTCAAATTTAATAGATCCAAAGGAAGACCTTTTTAACGTAATGCACAAGCAGGTAAAACTGAACAATATGCTGCAAAGTTCCAAAGAATTTTTTTAATTCAAAAAATCTATTCAAAAGAAAAAATTGTGTTCTTTCTGCTTGAATGCGGATTATATTCCAAAAGTGTGTTAAAACCATCAATGGCAAAGTTTATACGATCAAAAGTTTAAAGTCTTTGATAACTCAAACTTATCGCAAACGACCGATTTACACATACAGTCATCCAAAAATAAGTTGATTAGTTGAAGTTTTGATTGCTCGACATATCTTTTCTATTCCTTCGAGTTTGAGTTATCATGATTCGACTCTAATAGGTGCACGTTGCTTTCTAGTGTGTTCCAGTTTTTCTGATTTTGGCATGCGATTTTTAAGTTCGTATGGATTCTCAAAGATTCTAGGTTGTGCAATACACAAAAGGTCCTACTGTGAACTTTACCATTTGGTTGAACCTTTCGAACTCTCTTCAGACTTTTCTGTACAATTACTCAAAAAGACATGACTTTGGTATTGATTTTCACGTTAATAGTCAAATTTCCCTGATAGCGTTCAAGCAGAGGTAAACCAAATTACGTCTAAAATTCTACAGGCGGATATTGAATTTCCTGGTTGAACTAAATTATTATTATTAGTGTTAAAGTCGACCAGAATGTAGCGATTTATTGCTTTCTCTGATCGTGAATGTATTTCAAAGCTTTCCAGAACTTCTTTTATTGTAACTTTCTAATCCGATTTGTGCTGTTAAGTGCATCATTGGCTCTAGTCTTAAAAGTATGTTGCATTTGTTTGGCTTTCAAATTTTTAAAAGTCATCGAAAACGCCCCAAAAGTTGTAAAATTGCTACATCTAGAGATCTATCACTAGCTCTGGCAACGATGTTTGTAGTTACTATTCACCTCTTTTTCTGTCATGTTTGCAGAATTCAGCGCAATCTGTTGGTTGATGATTGTTGCCAACACAAACATGTACAATTTGAAAAAGCTGCAATAAGAGATCTATGAAGCATCGACCGCGTTTGAGGAATTACTTTGAGTCCACTTCTGCGAAACAACTTTTTGATGATTCGCGGCGTACGTAAAAATGCCGCTCTTTTCGTATAGACGCAGCACCAGAAATCATCCCCCTAACAGAGATATAGAATAGCCACCAGTCCATATAAAATCTCAAGAACACACAGTATAAAAAGAAATCTACATAATTACATCTAGAAAGAAGACACTCATCATGATTTTTCTATTATTATAAATTTCCATAACTAACTAAAGTATGAATGTTTGTATTTCTTAAATTAGAATGTATATTTAAGAACAATGTTCTTGTTTATAATTTCATGTTAAATCGTATTTTGCTTTTGTTCTTGCCTGCTATCACCATCAGCTATAGTTGCCATTTTGTCTTGGTAAAGTAAATTGAAGCAAAACACTACACGAATAAATCTAGTCTAAGTTCATAAAAACTCGATAGAATATTCATTATATTTGCATAAATCACAATAAAAAGATAAATCTGAAAATACAGAAAAAAATCGTAAAAAATTTTAGTGCGCGCCAACACTTAAGCTCCTATTCCTGTAGCGTTTACGATTTACTCTCGGTCCTTCAATATATAAAGCTGGCGGCTTTTTCTCGTCGCCATTTCATATTTTAAATTCAAATTGCAGCAGCTAAACACCACAAAAGGAGGCATCTCGCGTAATGGTGCCTCATTTTTTACGTGCGGCGCGCAAACAGATGTGATTTGCGTCGAAAACTCTAGGGGGGCGGTAGTTGTGGTGCTTTACGTGCGACATTCGGACAGTTACGGCGTAATTGGAGCTTCCCAGCTCGCAGCATGACAATTGACAGTCGTTTTTTATCCAGTTGACGGCGGTTGACGCTAACTGACGTGCTTACCAGGCGCTATTTTAATATTTTTTCCCGAAATTGCCATAAAAATGCAAAATTTGCACACCCAGCGACCTGGGAAGCAATTCTCAATGACAAACGCCTTAACTGACGGTGCTAACGGTTGTAGAACATGATCAACTGTTCATAAGAATTTGAGTAAGTGTCCTGGAGAAATAAGAAGAGTGATTGATAATAAATATTCTCGGCGGATTTCAAATGCACATAAAATTCAGTACTAAAACGTAAACTATTCGCACCTATCCATTCGATGTTATCGGGAGGAAGAGGAAACGATAATTTTATGATCCAATGTGAAGTTAAGAGAAACGCTTTTACTGTCTACTGAAAATACTTTTAAACTGATTTTGGAAGCTTGACATTCTTACAAATATTATGTAGTAAGTAGATACTTGGAATAGAAAAAGTTCCTTAAAACCATCTTTTATCTTTTCTACGCAAATGTCTTAATGCAAGGAAAGCTGCTTTATCTCGAGTCTTCCTTCTTGAACGATTGCTGACGAGCGCACGTGCTCAAGTGGGGCGTTGTATGCGTCCCTTCAGGTAATCAGCCGCAGCCCAATTATGGGGAAGGTCCTAGAAAAGCAACAGCGTCTTGTAGGGCACAACAAAAACTCCTCCAATATTATATGTTGCATAATTACAAAACTCACGTGGCCTCACCGCTTGAAGCGTGACACGTACATTACGTTGAACGGTATAAAGAGGCAGCGCTTTCTTACACTGCAATGGAAAACGAAGGCAAACATAGAAAGTGTACTCAGTGACTCTTCGGCAGTGACTGGTGACACGCGATCTTCGTTATGAGGAAATAAGGAAAACAATCTTCAATTTATCTGTTGGTATAAATGGGGTGCTAGTGGAAATTCTTATTGTTGCAGGGATATAACGCGTATATTTATGCAACGTTTACCGAGGGGCGTTGAGGAGCGGTTGTCAGGCCTGAAATATTCATCTTCCGGTGCTACTCAATTTTATAAGAAAACATCGCATGCAGCAGTTTCCAACTTTAACAATTTCCACAGAACTTTCTTGTATACATTATATCTCGGGCTCCTTTCTCTTCTACGCCGTTCCTTTTACTTTGTGCCTCACTCTTCCGATACTTTTCCTAACTTCTTCATTGAAAAATTACGTCTTTTTTGTCCAACTTTCTTTTCAGTTTATACTTCGATTTTTGTGAATATTCGGCTGTGACGCGCATTTTTTTGTTGACAGCGTGTTTCCGATGAGGAAAACTGTCTGCAAATAGCCATTTAAGGTGACCTTTACAAAAGAAATATTTTTATGGCCGTGTATAAAATCTGTTTGGGTAATTTTTTGTTCTATTATATTCGTTGATGTTATTGTGGTCTTAAAAGCGTTCGAGTCAATGTTTTTTTTTCTTTTTTTTGTTTATTACAAAACAGATGACTTTTGAAATTTAAACTGAACTTATTTATGCGTGTTGTAAAGAATTTAGAAAGTTAGAGTCGCGTTCAAAATACTTAATAGTTTACGTAAATTAGTAATTGTCATTAAGAAAAAATTCAATATGCAACGGATTAATTAACAAATACACAAACAGAAAGAAAAACTAAAGGTAGAAAGATTCATTTCAATATTATAATTAATCACTAATTTATCAGGGCAATTCACAAAAGTTTATGACATTTTTCATTAGACAATTGAATAAGGCCTGTCGGCCTATACTGTTACTGTCAGAAATTAATATGGAACAAGAAACTATTAACATATACAACGTGCTTCATTTCAAGAAAACGAGTAAAAATATATAATGGGTACAGCTCATCGCACGTAAGATTGTGCGTAACCTTGGATGCGCTTTAGCAAATTCGTCAAAAGGTTTGGGTTTCACTTGTAACTATGACTTGTCACCGAATCAGCATAACCCATGATTACGATGTCTCTGTCATTTATCTCCTATCTGTGATCCCCTTATGAACAGTGTGACCTGCAATCTTACGTGCGGTGAGCCGTATTCGATCACTCTGTATAAAAAAAAGATGACCCACTTAAAATTTTAACAAACATTTCTGATGAATAAAATTTCAAAGTCAAAATTTTCAAAATCTAGCGGAACTTAAAATAAATAACTTTAGCGTAGTGTAAAAATATGCTCGCCCTACGTGGCTAAGACGCCAATCAATTCTAAGAAAACAAATTCTTAAAATTAACCAGCATACTCGATGTCGCAAATAAGTAAACTTAAATTTCTTTATGGCTAATATTTGTATCATTTGTTTTCAGTTTCTTGTTGACGGTTATCGTGTCCAGACAAGTTGGAATTGCAATAAAGTTTTATTCTCGTTGTGTTTAGTGCACTTATTTCTAATGGCCTGTGCAACGGCAGGTAGGAATTTTATTGCGTACTCATAGAAATTTAATATTCATGTCGGCTCTGCATTTTGTAATTAAATAATTTTAATATGTAGATTTTTACAAAGGTACCTATCCTTACCTTTGTCTGAAACTACAATGATGCGATAATGTATTTTTTGCAGGATCGCCTGTAAAGTTTGCACTTTACAACTCGTCATCAATGTCAGAAGTTGACAATTATAAACAGTTGCAATAAATTTGATATATCGATGTTATAAAGCTGCATGCTGTATCGATATTATGGTTTCCTTTTACTATTTTCTTTAAAATATGGCCGTGCAACAAATATTCTATATAACGCGAGTGTAAAGTGTCTTTTTGAACTCGTAGTGTTTATGGTACTCGTTCAAAAAGCTTCACTTTACACTCTTGTTATATAAATAACCGACAAATAACTATATTTGTTTGTAAGATACAGTTATTATCAGCTGAGGAGATTTTAAGTTTTTTGCTTTTTTTTTCTTATAGATCAGTTAATTACTTGTAAATCAAATTTCGACATTTGGCGAAATTGCAAAAAACAAACATATTTGGCAACAATTTACAAATAAATACATCACTGAAACGTTTAACATTACAGACATCAACATAAATGTTTCAACAAATCTCAGACTGTTTATAACGCGCTTATGTTCTGAATTAAGAAAAAATGGAAAGATACTTCTGGGCACGAAAATCAGTTTTTGAAAAAAATAAAAACTGTTTTGAAACTGAATTAAATTTGCCTTTTGACTTTTGCCAAAATATTTCATCCACTTCAAAAGAGGCAAGTCAGAAGACAGTTGGCCACACAAAAAAAGATTTCGAGTTTTGTTCTTTAAAAGTATAAAAATGAAAACCAAAAGTTATTTTCACTGATAAAAGTTCCTCTGAAATAACTTTGTCCGTCGAGATATCGCTAAGGAAATCTGTAAAAGGAGACCCTGCCAGTTTAATTAAAGAAATAATACAGTCATCTCCAAGTAGAACCACACAAATTAAGAGAGGTCCAATAACAGAACACTCTGTATGTTTTGCTCAATGCAATCACCGGAATGATCCTTTTTTCTAGATTTTCAAAAATTGTACTGAGTTTCTAAACACTTTCAGAATCACTATACTACCATGGCATCTCTATTCTAAATACAATCCACGCACTAAACCTTGATTCAATGTAAGGCAAGTCATTCAAATCTAAACATTAACCTGAGAATATCAGTTGATGGACTAGTATGAACAGTGACAATGTAAACGTAGAAATCTTCTACATGAATCGTAGAAGTTAATGCATATTCAGGGCAGTGGTACAGTGGGACACAAATTTACATAAGTACATGGTATCAACAAAAGGTGGAAACAGTTTACCATTAAATTCTACTTCCATAGATATGTAATTTGTGATATCTTAAAGTAATCTCCAAAATTTTCAATTTTCCTAAAATTGTCAACGCTACTTCTCAAAAAAAGGAAAGCATTGAGCAACTGCGTTTATACTACATTCATTCTCAATTTCTTGTGAAAAATCTACGCTAACTCATGTTTTTCTGCAGATAGCAAACTTCCAGTTTTATTATTACTAAAGAAACTTAGACCTATTTTTTCTCGATAAGCACACATTGTTTTTATTATTTTCTAAATGGTAGTCGTCATTACCCCCTTCCATACAGGCACCTAAGTACATACATTTAATACGCAACCACTTTTGGTGGACCGATCCGCCCCATCATCGATTCACCGGCACCTAACCTGAACTTACCCAAACACTACTTCCATATGGTTTTGGCTAGCTTGATGGATGTGTCTTTGTTTTTGCTAGTTGTTCTTTAGATCCTAAGCGACCCTAAGATGTGTCGCCGACTTTTGGAAAATTCCTGGAACAGTATCTTTCTATTTAATTCTGTGTCACTTCAAAATATGTAGTTTGATTAAGGATTTTAAAGCGGATGAAGTCAAAAGAAGTATACTAATTACTAAGTATTACAAGGACACGTTTGCTTGCAAAGTCATCTTATTTCCTTTTCTTAACGGAGTTAGCAGTTTCTGGGAACTATCAAAGCGAAGTTTTGTAAATCACAACAAGTTATTTAAACATTTTTTCAAAAACAGATAGTTTTCGAAGTTACATAGTACAGTCATAACTTATACAGTATAAAGAAAGATGCAAGCTATAGTTTACGTTGGTTTCGTTCTTGTACTCAATGGTATGTGATAAAACAGTGATAAAACATTTTATCACTCAGCCCTAGATTTAATTTTAATTTGGAAAAGTTGCTTTCTTCAAGAGATGCGTCGTCTTCGAGTAAACCAGAAATTATCTTTCAAACTCATCGTTTAAAATACTACAAACAACGCAAAATATTAAAATGTAATAAAATAATTGTAACATGGACGGTGTGTCTAGACACATGACCAAAAATTTTGAATTGTTCTGTATACAGCAACTACTACAGTGAATTATTTTCTTTAATATAATTTTCGCCCTTAAGGTTAGCAATGAGATAACCAAGAAACCGAAAGTAGAAGAATAAAAAAAAATCAAAGCAACGCTTTTAAATATGAACAAATTGTCTAAAAAGCCTAAAAGCATCATAATTTACAGCTCTTTAAAAAGATTCTGATTTAGGTTTAGTTGGATTTGCTTCTGTATTTTCCTCCTATCCTAGCAAAATCCCAAAAAGAAGACCAAGAACTATCTTGGTAGCAAAACTTGATTACTGAGCAAGCTGTCTTTTGCTACAGAGTTTATAGCACTAATGTCGCGGCGCGAAGTAGAATTTTCAATAGTAATCGTTATTGTAGCAAGCTGTAAAGAAATTGCAGTGCATATAGGAGGGTGGTTTGATAAGTCTTTAGAATAACACAGAGAAAAGTGTTTTTTGGTCAAAATCGATTTTATTTCTCTACATAATCCTATACACTTCATCCAGCGATGCTCCAACTTTTTGATCCCCTCCGGAAAATACGATGTCTGAAAGTCTGCAAAATACGAGTTCACGGCGGCTATCACTTCATCATTGCTCATGAATTTAATTCCCCCAAGCCATGTTTTCATGTCTGGAACGAGAAAATAGTCGCTCCAGGCCAGATCTGAAGAATACGGGGTGTGGGAGACCAATTCAAAGCCAAGTTCATGAATTTGGTCATCGTGACCATCAACGTGTGAGCTGGCCCATTGTCATGATGAAAGAGGACTGTTCTCCTCTGCATTTGAGGCCGTTTGGACTGGATTTCTTTCTTCAACCTGTCCAATAATAAAGCATAATATAATCCTATTATTGTTCTTCCCTTCTGCAAATAGTCTATGAACAATATGCCATGTAAATCCCAAAAAACAGTCGCTATTACTTTCCCGCCCGACGGCACCGTCTTCGCCTTTTTCGGGGCAGGTTCGCTTGTTGAAGTCGACTGTTTAGACTGCTGTTTGGTCTCTGGTGTGTAATAATGGGACCCATGTTCTATCAACAGTTACAAGTCGCCGCAAAAAGTTCATCGAATCACTCTTAAAGCGATCCTACAGCTCCTTTGAGATGTCCATGCGCACGCGTTTTTGGTCCCCTATGAACAAGCGCGGCACTCATCGCGCGTACAGCTGCCTCATGTGCAAACCTTCATGTAATATTTTAAAAACGCGTTCTGTTAATATGCCTGCGGTCTGTGCTCGCTCGCTCTCTCTCTCTCTCTCTCTCTCTCTCTCTCTCTCTCTCTCTCTCTCTCTCTCTCTCTCTCTCTCTCTCTCTCTCTCTCTCTCTCTCTGTTTTATTTTCATTCGCCGATTATCTAACACGATTTTATGGACTTTTTCGATGATATCCTCAACGGTTGCTGTTTTGGGCCTCCCCGGACACTCTTCATCAAACATACTTGTAAGGCCACGTTTGAACTCTGCCACTCAGTTCTTTACGGCGGCGAACGAAAGAGCAGACTCCCCGTACACAGCGTCCAACTCGGCTTTTATTTCCGTTGGAATTTGACCCTTCGAACGGAAGAATTTTATAACTGAACGATATTCGACTGGTTCCATTTTTTACAAATCACTGACATCGACTGACACAAACGACTATCAAACAAAAACCACGCGTCCAAAATGGCTGGCATTTTTAGCAGTGCCATCGTAACTATAAAAGCATTTTGACCTGTGGCGCCATCTTCATGCTCAGGCTAAAGACTTATCAAACCATCCTCATATAATCCAGAAAAGTTAAGATAACTACCTCTTTGACAGGTTACATAATTTAAATGCTCAATTGTTAGCTTTGACGAACTTTATCCCCAGCGGCTTAACCCTGTTCTTTCTACCATAAAAGATTAAAAACCAAAAACAATATAAAAACAGTACAAAAACAGTATCATACAGGATGGTTTAAAAATAGAGGTAAAACTCATTAAAAAGATACTGTAATTCATAAAAACATTAAACTATCAACATTCGTAGCGTGCTTGGGCTTAAAGAAAACACGGCGCCTAACAGTAACTGTTTTTCTTTAAATAAAGAGTTGTAATTCTAAACGCATGCAGCTTATGGTAATAAGCGCATTCAGCAGAAAAAGCAGCTATTGCTACAGCTACATTTCACTACTTTGATTGTTTCGCAACGTCAATACCATTAATGGAAGAAAATTCTATGTAGCCGGTTGTAGCGTAGCGTGTCATCAGAACCTTAGTCAACCATTTGCCAACTGTTCAGTCTGCTAAATGCACTCAATGATTTGTGAAGAAAGTGTAAGTTACCTAAAAATGTAGTGGTGTAGATGTCGGATTTGTATGCATATTCATGTAAAGAAACTTTTTTCGGAATACAACATAGAGAAACTTTGATACAAAAAAATGAAAGATTGTCATTAAATAAACAAAACAGTTGTAAGTGTTACTACGACTTCTTGTTTTTGAAAAGAGTATCAAAAACTATTTCCATATCATTCTATTGGCCTTTGACAATTTTCTTAGAAAAATTCTTTATTTGTTGGCATTCTATATCTTGTACCTCAAACTATGTCTTGACAGAAATTCCACCGATTTACTCTGCATCTACATCACTGTGTTTCTTTGTACAATATGACTACATCCTGTTATCCTCAGTCATTATCTGAAGCCACAGTTAGAACTACAACTTTTTATCTCATATGGTTCTCAAAATATTTAGAGATAAGTTGGCTAAATCAGTAAATTTTGATATCCGGTGTCTTATAACTAGGGCATTCAGAAAATCTAGAATAAGGAGTTTACGATTTTTGCGGGTGCAATCATGGTAATGAATTTTATTCCTGTATTAGGACTACCCTGTACACAAAAATATGAGAACTGGAGATTTTTCGGTCGAAAATAAATAAGTTTAGCAAAAATAGTCTTTGCTATTTCAAATTCTCATCATTATGCAACAAAGCCGAAAATTTTCAGAACTTCTAGTACTTTCTAAACAAAAGAAATTTTGCAAACTGACCTGCAAAGTCACAGAAAAGACAAAAACGATTTTTGCAGTTTCTCCTTTTGTCTTAATGCCTGTGGTAGTTTCTGGCACATCCTTACACTCTACATTCATAATTTGTTCTCTTGAATATTTTGGCTAAAGGATTCTAGAGATACATGTACCTGCAGTTTTGAGCATTTGACGCCACAGTAATTTTTACTATATAGTTAATTCAATAATTTTGAAATACCGACTTCTCAAGCTTTTCTAATCTCGGAGTAACAAAAATGCAAAACTAGAAGAAGTACTGAAGCTGCTTTGTCTGTACTTCTGATTTCAACAAAACAACAAAACGAGAATAAGGAAATAAAGAAAGAACTACTGTAGACAGCTGATTTTAAGATTTAGAAAACAGAAATTCCTAAGCAGTTAAGTTTGGCACGCTATATCAAATTTATTTTATTACTTGCATTACCCCCTAAATAAACTGCATGTAAACTAATCCTATTTGATTTTTTTTACAACAATAGAACAAACTTTTTAATGAATAGAGTGAATTTGGATTGTCAAAAAGAAAAAAATCGTTTCTTCTTTAGAAACACTACGCGTTGTTGTGTACAAAACTTTTGAGATGAAAAGAATCGAAAATTTAGAAATGTGAATAATTTTGCATAAAATATTTTTATTTTATTAAACTAATATTTTTACGATAAAAAAGAATCCTGGAGCAGCTACGTCTTTCATTCTTCTATGAGCGTACAATTTGCAAAATAAAAGCGAACTTGCTCTTTTAGTTTCGAAGTTGGA
>VTPC01091043.1:43587-59200 GCA_011009095.1 Ignelater luminosus | reverse complement strand
GGGGGGAAATAATAATTTAGAGGGGACACGATCAAATTACATTTTCTTGGGCATTTTCTTTCTTAATAAAAACAATGATCTACAAGTAGATTATTATAATAATATTTTTAAAAAACTCATTTCAAAATATAAAACATAATTTTAATATTTGAATTCTTTAACAAAAAACAAAAATAATAATAATAATAATTAATAAAGAGTAAGTTTAAAAGATTGCTCATTAAAGTCTCTAAAAATGACAATGACATAATGATTTCTTCTTCTTCTAGTAAACTCCAAAAATCACTTTTATAACTCGTACAAAAATTTATTTTAGAAATTCTTTTACATTGTTAAAGCAGAGGTTGCCGCCTGGTTCTTTAAATACTGACAAGTAGAAAGCAATATTTTAATAAACTCTGTTCCTAATCCCTTAAAAAAAATCGTAAAATTTACTGACCGTACTACAAATTGCCAGAAGCGGTAAAAGAAGTGTGAAGCTTCTTTCACTATATAATTAAACGAAACCTTCGAGAACCTTGACAAGAACATTATATGTATTATAAGGGAAAGCAATAAAGCAATAAAGATTTAAAAATGTTAGTACAGCTTTTGCCAAATTAAATGAGAATTTGAAGGATCTAAATCACTTAATAACTTTTGCGCATTGTATGTTTCTATTACAATAAATAAAAAGATAAATTGTTTAGATACTTGTACTCTTAAATTTATAATACCTAATTACAATAAAAACCTGTAGAGTACAGTAATTATTATACAATTTAAATCCAGATTCTCATTTAATTTGACAAAGACTGTACCAAGATTTAGACAAGCTAAATTTTTCACATGTTTAAGTTACTATTTCAACTTCCATTCAGTAAAATATTTTATTGCTCGGCAAGGAAGAGGGTTGTAAATCTTGAGATTAAGGAAATATCAATACAAAAGAAATTTCCAGAAATTTCTAGTCTATGTAAACAGGTATTTAAACCTTAAAATTCTATAATAAACTTGTACCCGAACTGTCCTTAGAAATCTATAAATTGAAAATGACCACGTTTTAAAAAAAATAGAAACGTTCTCGCGAAAGCTTATGTGAAACAATGAATAAGGTATATGATATAGAAAATGATTACTGATAAACAATTTTTACGCGAACAACGCTTGCAGTCAAATATAACAGACTTTTTTAAATAAGTGAGTTGTATGTGTATATTTGTTAATGTAAGTACATAATATACGGTATTACAATTATTATTTTAAATTTTTAATTGCGGATATGTTAAAATTTATAGTGAGATAAACACTAGGTTCCTTACCTTTTTACTCACGATGTATAAGTTGTTAGAAAATACATAATTGGTTCATTTTATCAGTTTATGTAAAAGACCTTTAATTCTTTAAAATTGAACAGTAAGTATTATTCGGTAATATTAATGTATGAAGTCTTGGTGAAGCGCAAAACTATCGAAACATACGGTGAAATGAATGAAATATAGCAAGGATGAAATAGATGAAATTTAGTGAATTATTGATATAGTAGATGAAGTTCGGTGAATTAATGGTGAAATGGGCGAATTTCTATGAATTACTGACAAAGTAGATGAACTTCGGCAAATTACTGATAAAGCAGGTGAATTTTGTGAATTACTGATGAAATATGTGAAGTATGAAGTTTGGTGTACACAATTTTTTCCAGCGGTTAACCCCTCGGCAAAATCTTTATGGTGCATGAACCAATTCTACACCTTGTATTGAAGATATTTATCCTTGAACGTGAATAGCCCGGTAACAGCATCAGTAGGGAAAATCGATCGTTACAAGTTCGGAGTGGAATATTTTCTATACGAATTAGCTTCTTAAAAGTTAAATATTAAGTTTTGTTCTTTTTCAAAGAATAATATAAGTTGAAGCAAAACCTTCGAACTCAATTTTAAGTAATTTGTAAATATATTATTAAAATGACAACAGAAGTTTAATTAATACTCTATTAGCGGAATTATAGAAAAAATAATCTAAGTAGCCAAAATTAAATTAAAAAACTGTCCCCCACAAAACTATAGCATACAAGGTATCTCTGAAAACAACCGACAAACTTTGCCAGCAGATTCATGAGAGAAATCAAAGCGATTTAAGTCAACTTACCCACTATATTCTAAAGTCTACCGTTTTCCTGAGATTCAGTGTGTCAAAGTTTTCTTGATTTTTCAATATTTCAAGAATTAGGTCAGATATCGCGATGCAATTTTCTACGTGTTTGTTACTTAAGGTGTCTACTATTCTACGTAGTCGTGTGTTTGATATCTTTATTAGAAGCGAGAAAATGAGGTAAGTGCTAACCCATTAACCCAAGAAAATTGTGGCAATAAAAAATTAAGAAGGTTTACTGTCTTAGGACTTAAGGATCGATTTAGCAAACAACGTCGCTGGTGTATTTTTGCCGTGGAAAGCGTTCTGAAAATCTCTCAAATTCAGTGGCTTATGGTAAGATCGTTAGTTGTTTGAGAAACAGGAAACATTGCATTCCTCGACAGAGATTAAGCCTACTTTACTATATAACCTTTTTCCCTAAGGTGTATCGATTTCCAGATGCAGTGTGTCAAAGTTTACTTGAAAACAAGAAATTCTGACACGCTCTCGAAAACGGTGCACCATAGGGCTTAGTTTTTCTATAGCGAAATACAATGCAAATAACTACATCCCGTTTTAAGATAACGTATGACCCTACTATAAGCAGCTGAATTTGATAAATTTTGAAAAATGTAATTTTACTAGAAAATGGTGCATTTCCCGGGAAAATAAAGAAATTCTTTAATTTTTCTGTGGTGTAACAATTCTCTTTAGGGTAATGAATTAGTTCCTACCGATTTCCCAGCTTCTGATAAGGATATCCAACACAAGACTACGTAAAATAATAAACACCATTGAGTAACACGCATGTAGAGTGTTCCAGTTTTAAATTCAACTTTGATACCTAGTATCTCATAAACGGTGGAAAATACAGATAAATTGGATCAAAGCTAAATCGTTTCGATCTACTTTCAACGTTTGCCAGTTGTTTTCAATAAGCTTCGTAGTGTTGATATCTCTCTCAGTATCGGCTGGGTGTTAAAAAACGTTTAAATATTTAAGGGGTATATAGTACGGCCAAAAACAAGTAAAAAAGTCTTAATGAACAGGAGTCCGCAAAACGATCGTTTTCGAGATAAGACGATTTTCGTAGTTTTTGGCGTGTAGCGCTACAGAACACGATTATCACAGACGTTCGATATGTCCTCCTTCCATCTCGACACAGGATCTACATACTCAGCAAGATTATGTTATTTACAAGTGTTTATGAAAACATTTGTTTTACTTTAGAGAAAGTCGTGGTTTCCCTGATTAAAGCAACAAAAAAAAAAAAACGCTTTTATCTCGAAAACAGCCTATGCATAGCACTAAACTGATAATGATAGTTATGGCTTTCTTTCACTTTCAAAAACGAAAATAGCTCTTATCTCAAAAACAGTTGATTTGCGGACCCATGTTCATTAAGACTTTCTTATTCGTTTTTGGTCGTACTATATGCTTCTTAAATATTTCAACTTTTTTCTAACACCCTGTATAATCAAAAATCTTGGAAAGCTTCATAATAGTTAAAAAAACTGATCGATAAAAAACACTACGCTGCAAAAGCTTCTGCTAATTAATATATTCATTGTCTTATAAGAATCTTTAGCCGCACAGTTGTCTGAATTGGAATCCTATGCGGCAAAAACTAATTCATACTAAAAGTTGCTTTAAATTGTCTAATAGTAATCTTACCTCCGTCTTTGGCATTTGAAGTAAGAAAAATAATTTTTTTGTGCTTAATATAACTCATCATAATGAATATGGATCACTCCATACATGAGATTTTCTTGAGTATGGAGTTCCATAGCTGGGAATCTCGTATTTTAATTTTTGTTGACATATACAGGGTGTTTACTAAACACGCGGGAAAAATCCAGGGGATTGTTCCTTGGGTTATTTTAAGATTTTTTTGTCCTTGAACGATTTTTTGAAAAGACGCTTTGTTTCAAAGATATAGGGCGATAAGAGTAAAGTAAAACTACGGTGTACTGCACTGGGCCTACGGAGTACAAGAAATGTCCAGAAATACGTTTCCATTGTGACTTGTCATCGTTTCCATAGTGACTTATCATTTTCTCTCATTGAAAGTTGTCAAAATTGATTGCGTCGCGTATTTTTGTTTGATACTCAAACTTTTCTTAGTGAAGCTTTCTAATATGAATGGCTGTACGAACACCGAGATGACATATATGCATTTTATGTATGAACTTGCCATTGTTAGAGGTTAGGCGGTTGTACAGTAAACGATTTCCAATTGTCATGTTCCTGATAGAAGAACTTTCCAAAGTCTTCATGAAACAGGCACATTTAAAGGAAATAAAGGACCAGAAAGGCCAACAGCAGTAACAATGGTATAATTGGAAAAAATGTGCTGAACATGGTAGAGGAAGATGCAGGTACATCTACCAGAAAAATAGCAAATGCAAATGTGAGTAATAGGACTGTGTGGGAAAGTTTGAAGCAAAACAGCTTGAATCCATTCCACATTCAGCGCGTTCAAGCACTTATTCTTGCTGATTTTCCTCAACGTATTGCATTTTGTAAATGACCTCTGCAAACTTTGGTTCAAATCCTTCAACTACTAGCGCTAATTCTTTTTACTGATGAAGCAGATTTCTCCAGAAGTGCAATTCGAAACTTCCATAATAACCTTGTGTAGGCTGATGAAAACTCATATGCGGTATTTGAAAATCGTTTTCAATATCAATTTTCATTAAACATTTGGATTGGAATTATGGCTAATTGGACTGGTATTTCTACCAGGAAGATTTACCAGTGAAGTGCATTGAAACTTTTTAGAAGAATTACTGCGTGGACCCTCGAGGATGTACCACTGGTAACGAGAAACGTAATGTGGTTTATGCACGATGGTGTACCAGCATATTTTAGTCTGGTTGCTTGTGAGTTTTTAAACGCAACATATGAAAATCGCTGAATTGATCGAGGTGGATCTCACTTATGGCCTGCTCGATCCCCAAACTTAAATCTCTCGGATTTTTATTTATGAGAATATTTGAAAACGTTAGTATACACTATTCCAATGGAAAATAAAGAAGATTAGAGAAATTGGGTAATTGAGGGGTATAATGCAATAAGCAATACCCCCAGTATTTCTGGAAAAGTTCGGCAGTTAACAAGAAGATTGTTGCATGCATCCTAGCTGGTGGTAATTATTTTCAGCAGTTTTTGTAGATCAAGAATCTTTACATGTAATATAAATAAAACATTGTTCTTTTTTCGGAAAGCTTTTATCGCCCTGCATCTTAGAAGCAAAGCGTCTTTCCGTAAAAAATACCTTAAAATAAGCCAAGGAATAACCATTGGTACCTTTTGGAAGGGGACGGTCAGCATTTCTTTTGTTTACTAGTCCTTTTAGATGGAATTAGAACAAAGAAGAATCTTTTGCACTCACGGGCGAACAGATTCAAACGTAGTATTTACACCAAATTATAAGGAACATATATCATCATAAATCTGAGGTATTTTACGATTTGTTGTTTTTGCAAAAATGAAATCATTCAACTTTCCAGGTATAGTACTATCGATGTAGGATCTAATAACGTCCCAACGGGCCTGTTACGGTCTACCATTCGGAAAAGTCTTCTATGCAAGTTTATCTTTCAAATTTTTTCAGCATTGCATTTCAGTTTAGATGACTGTGAGCCGTTTAGAAAATTATATCTTTGATAGCAAAAGTATCAGTAGTCAAAGATCGGCACTCTTGTATCTCGTACTTTTTTTCAGGAACCCAACACTTTTTGCTCCACGAGTTTTGTTTAAACACCCTTATTGTAGATTGTAGGAAAAATCAGATTTTGTAGGTCGCGATGGTGTCACTAACAGCCTAATGCCAAAAAACTCGGAAGCTCTGCACTATCTGATTCTTACTTTAACTCGCTGTAATTCGTGGAATTATTTTGTTACTTCAATGATTTTTTTTTAAATATTAATACTCGTATTAACATGAATGCAAAACAGTTTGGTCAAAGTTAGCTTATAGGTAAGCTATAGATAATTCTTCGCAAGTAAAATGTATCATAAGAATGTTTAGACAAAACTCGCAGAGTAAAAAGTGTCGTGTTCTTGAAAAAAAGGTAGTATTAGACTGTTTATCAGCCTCAGTATCTGCAATTGATCCTACTATAGCGAACTTTCAATTAAAGCTTTGTATAGCTGTAACATCACTAATAAGATGTCTCATTTTAATGTACAACAAATGTTTAAATAATAAAAGTAGATTAGAATGTTACAGTCAGATAAGGTTTGGGTATATTCAAATTTTTGCAAGTTCTTCCCCATTAAACCCTGAATGCGGTTCTGGAATACTTTGCTGAATCTTAATGTGCGACTTATTAAGCATTAAGTTATTGCTTGATTAATTAAGTTCGTGAGCCGTTGTGTGAAACAGTTTAGGAACCAACAAGGGTTTGACATTGGAAGTTAAAGGTTGCTAGGTATGGTGGTCTTTTCAATTTTTGTGATTATTGTCATAGAACGTACCTTGCATCACCTTGTGGATCAGATATTCAGCATCAATTTTAGATTGACTCATTTTATAGTGATAGGTTTGGAAACTTACAAACGCTTTGTGATGCAACTTGCGGGTTGTAAACGATACAGAACATTTGATGCAACTGAACAATAAATGGTAAAGCAAAGCGTGGTATTTATTTACTGCAATTCCCGATTCTCTACGCTAACTAAAACTAACGGCATGCATTTCAAGCTAGGTAGTGTAGGAAAATAGTAGACATCAGTTACTTCCAGGGTTTCAAGACATCATTCCGACATTAGAAGTAGGTGGTTGTGTATTTACTCAAACAAATCTCTTCGCTAACAAAAACTAACGGCATGCATTTCAAGCTAGGTAACGCGAGGAAACACCTAGTAGACACCGCGTGGGCAATAACTTCAGTTGCTTTCAGGGATTCAGGGCATCATCCGGACATCATGAAGCAGTAGGCGGCTGTGTATTCCATGTTTTGTATAAATTTTGTATTAGCGAAAATGTATTTTGTTCCAATAAACCGAAGATCATGAATAAACCGAAAGAAAAACGTCTAAATGCACTTAATGATTGGTGGTTACTTACAAGCATGTTCATTTACTACTGGGGTCTAAATAAAACAAAATGCAAATTTTTTTCTTTCTTTTTGTTTAAAAGTTCCACTTTTTCAAAAATACTGTAATGTTCTTTTTATATAAAACGTTTATTTATATTTAATAATATTTATTTTCACTTAATTTATTACAATTTATTTCCAGTATTTATTTACACTGCCTTTTCCTTTTCACTCCACTTATTAGTAACAGCAGCCGCTTCGAACTGCATTAAATAAGTGGACCAAGCTATCTTTCCATCGAAAATTGCAGGCTGAACATGATTTTTTGACGTACCATTGCTTACAATAACCGCCAAAGGTTGTTTGTGGATCACCCGTTCCGCAGGTGGAAGTTGTATATCTTCAGGTACCTCGCTGCGAGCGTCTACACTTTCTTCCACGACTTGACCCATAGTGAACATTGCAAACTTTTGTTGTAGTTCGTCATATTTTTGATATAATCCATCAACTTCCTCTTTCATTGTATTTATTTCTTCTTTAATTTCCGTTTGCACGTTATTTATTTGACTTTTTATATTTTCTATATTCGAATTCATTTTTACCATATTCGAATTCATTTCTTCTTTAAGTTCACTTTGTACGTTATTTATTTCACTTTTTGTATTTTCCATATTCGAATTCATCTTTTCCATATTTGAATTCATTTCTTCTTGATTATTTTCCATAGTTTGCTTAATTTCTTGTAACATCTTAATTAATTCCGAATCCATTTTGGCTGAGGCAGATCTTGTGGTAGGCATTCACCAATTATTTTTGTTTTAAATTTTTTAAACCCCACACCTGACACCAATGTAATGTTCTTTTTATATAAAACGTTTATTTATATTTAATAATATTTATTTTCACTTAATTTATTACAATTTATTTCCAGTATTTATTTACACTAAATTATTTATTTATTTATGTACAGAAGAGTTTATTTATCACGAATTAACATTTATTTCGTTCGTAACTACTAGCTGCTTGACTGTAGAACTGCCTTCTGCTCGGTCAACGCCGCCTTATATTCGTTTCCGCGTGGTTCTTGATGAGCCCAGAAAGTTCGCGTTCCTTCTGAAACATTCGACGGTGGAAGAGTCTCGATAGTTCGAGATTTCTCCAGCACATTCGACCAGCTTGTTAGAGACTGTTCAGGACTTTTTCTAGAATATTCTAGGGGTGGCGCGTTACAATACTTAAGGCCTTACGGGGCATTTTGAACAAAGGGGGTGCGCACGTGTACTCGGAAGAGCGCGAAGTGCAGACTAAGAACTGAGTCAAGTACAGCGGGATTCCAGAATATTCTGGCCCGATTATCCGATGTTTTATTCCGATAAAGCGGTGGAATTTTGCTTATTTTTTAACCCGTTTTATTATAAATTTTCAAATAAAACGGTTGTCCCAATTATCAGATGACACAATTAAGAGGAGTCGACTGTGTTTCCATTTGTTGAAAAAGTGCACTTTGTGTTTTAACCACCCCAACATATTTGTAACCATTTATGTTGAAAAAATCTCTTACTCTTTTGTACGATTATTTTAGCTATTGCTATGGTAAAAAAAAACACATTGTTGTGTTTAATGTTCCAGAAATTTTCTTAGAAATAAGTAAAGGTAGTACGTGGCTCAAGGTAGGTCCAAGGCCACGATAACCCGTAGTTACGATCTGAGTGTAGCAAACAATTTTGTTGTTTATTTGTAGCGAGTCTTAGGGAAACACCTGAGGAGCAAATATTCCAGATTTTTGAATAATTTAGTAAGGCAGTATTACTAGATTCTTCTCTCTGATCAAGGCCGTTTGATTCATCACGGAATCCTCCTGCCGAAACATAATCTTGTATGTTAATTCTGACTAGGATTACGTAGTTTTTGAATCTTTGTCGAAATTTCCTATGTTTCACGCCAGAGAAAAAAATTCCAAATTAAACAAGTTTAGATACTTAAAATTATACCGACAGAAAAAAGCGTATTAAATTAGTGATGACCAGTAGAAGTTTGATAATCTTCTTTTTACTTTTTCCTTGGTTTGCCTATTACTTTTCGTTATTTTTGTTTTACTCATTTTAATATTTTCTTTTGCTCCAACTAGTAGGTAATAGAAATCTTATAGTTCAGCTATGTAAGTATAACTCTGGGAGAATGCAATCGTATGATTTTTGCTAATCTAAAGTGGGAATATACATATATCTAAGATTGGAAAATAATTTTTCTACTATTTCCGTAATTCATATTCTCTACCTTTGCATAATTTTAAATGAAGCGTTTTCTAGTAAAAAGAAAAATTGAATTACTAATTATTTACTATAAGCAGACTTGGATAAAGAAGCTTACACTTTTTTTTAAGAAAAAACAATATTACACCAGTAAAACGATAGTTAGTTTGACCATTTTTGCAATCGATACTCAATTAAGCACAAAAATTAGCATGCGCGTTTTTCTTCTAAAGTTGTCATTTTCCAGAAAAATTGAACTTTATGAAATTCCGATGTAATCGGCTTTGTTATGCATATATTAACTACCTAACTCTGTAAATTATACAATTTACGTAATCTTCGAATTTAAATCGTATTAACGTGAGTTGATAAAATGGGTGTTTAAACCTAAACTGTTAGTGTGAAACATGCAAACTGAAAAGAATTCATTCAAGGCTGCTACATTTACCAAAATGTAAAAATGTCTAAAGCAAGATAGCAAAATACGATTTGATGAGGAAATTAACGTACTACGTTAAAGTCTTGACTTCAATCCCATTCATCCCTTTGCTTTGGAGACCTGATGAATTCATGCAGATAAAGTTCAAACATCCTAATTTAGTTGATTCTTGTCACGTTTTAGTACACCATAGCGGTGGCTAGGTAAAGATCATCATTAAATTTCAACATTTTCAATTTAACCCAAAGCTGTTCATATGACAGTACCTAGTCGTTAACTATTCACGAGAATGCTTGCTAAAAATGAAACTATCACTTTGATTGCAGAAAATTAAGATTAGGTCGGTAAACTTAGTCATTAATCTAATGGAAATAGCATCGGGAGTAGCATCTCGTTTTAAACGATGGCGGAAACGTCTTAAATAATTCCAAATTAAAATGTCATTGTGACATTCAAAGAACTTAATTGGAATTGCGGGCGGACGAATACATTGAACAGCAATGTCAATATCCGGAGCTATATGGGTCTAATTGATCGGCCGGGTTCGGAGTTAGTTGTGCCCCTGTTGCCGGGACACGGGGCGCTGTGCTGCGTAGAGAGATAGGGGGTGTGGGGGTGCGTAGGGTTCGCGAAGAACGGAGGGACTCGCTCATTCTACTCTCTAGCTCCGAAAACCCTGATTACGACAGCTGATCACCGTTTGAAAACGTGCACCTAAACGCGCCGAGGCGAAGGCAGCATAATGATGATTCAGGAGTAAGATTAGGGGGTAAATTAAGACACAATTCCCAAGTTTTAATTTGAAATTTAGATTGGATTAATTGAATTTAGTTGCGGTTATCATAAAGTTATGTAACGGCAGCAATAAATTTTTAAAGGGATAAAATTTGTCTCCCGTATTTTTTAAAAGGAACAATGAAAAAATTTGAATTTCCAATTAAAAACTTTTTTTAGGCAAAACCAATACTGAAGTAACCCAAAGAAATTTATCCTTTAAGACTGTCTTACAACAGCGATTTATGTCTCTATGGAGTTTTAATAAAGTGATTGAATTTGGATGCCGTTATATTTTGTTCTTTAATCTGTTTAACTTCTGCTAACGATTAGTCTAGAATCCATTGAAAAGGATTAAAAGACTTTAAAAGAGAAACTCCAGCGCAGCGATTAGCTGAAACGCTGCTTCGTTTGAAATTATCGAATTTCGATTTTGCTACAACTACGATTGCCTGCAATAAATAAACTCCTAATGAAAAGAATTGTTAAAATTCATAATAATGATCTTCAAAGTGTCGACATAACGTTGACGTAAAAACCAACAGTTCTACATAAATTAGAGACCGGTAGATCGAGAAGACAATTGTACCAAATCAGAATCTAGTATGTTCCTCTACGTCTGCTTTACAAAAGTAGAAACTATCAAAAATGGATCTGATTGATGTAAATACGTGATTTGATTACAGACTTATCTTCAGTCAAGTAACGGTCTCCAGAGTGAAAGCAGGAATAGTAAGAAAATAACAGAAGAAAAAATATAAAATATTTGGTTGGGCAGAGAGGAGAAACAAACAGCGTCGATCGTCCTGAAAACAAAACTAAAAAAGAATCTAACTGCAGAAACATCGGCCTATCTAAGCAGCATTATAAGGAATCCAATTTATAATATTGTTGAGGCTGCAATGAAACAAATCGTTGACATTGTAAAGAGAAGGCATATACTGGCTAAATCCTCAGCATCGGGAATCTAATATTGTTGTATAACGGAGATAGGTGAAGTTATCTAATGGGTAATAAGGTATTGTCTAAATAGTTGTCTAGACTTTTCGACAAGTGAGAAGGCATAAGCGGATTTAATCGTGGGTTTAATCTCAGGTTATGGTCCTTGAGGTGTTTTTAGAGTATCAAACATACTTATCTGCTTGGTTGAACTCAATCAACTGCTTTGCAAAATTTTCATATAAGAGCTCTAGTCTTTCATCTGTTGGGAAAATCTCATTTAGTTCGTGAAAGGTTAATCCTTCGAATACCAAACTTGACAAGTTTTTCTACCCCCAAAGAAGCATGGCTCGAGGGTCTACCAAATACATTAATATAAAAAAGTACTTGTACAGCAGGTGGACAAAGTAAATTTATTCCGAATTTAAGAAATAAGTAAGCTTTTAATTAATTGAGCACGTGTTTGAAATATTTCTGATTTGGCAATAAACATCAAAGGGCTATTATAATAACTAACCATGTTAATAAAAACTAAACCAAACGAAAACAGAAAGAATCTTAGTAACAAAGAGCTGAGAAAGATTTGCACACTTTGGATATCAGAGAAAAAACAAATTGGAAATAAAAGTTGTAAGGTCAGGAAAGAGAAAAGAAAAAGTACAGTGTTATTTAGGTAGAAGCTTTCCATTATTTTGTCAAGCAAACTTTCACACACCTGTATACAAGTAAACATGCTACACAATTATTCATCAAACCATCAAAGAATAGTCTGTCAGGCATTTAATGACTACCGAAGTTCGACAGGTTAGTGTATTTCAAATCACCATAGCAAGTTGAGTAATAGGACACTCGATTTTGTTTTGCAGTTAATGACATAAATATGCGTAAAAAATTTTGACTCTGAAATTGATCTGCCGAACCTGTTGTGGCAGTTTGGGAAATTAACAATTAGGCACATTTTTCGCTTTTGCAAACAGGGATGTTAGAATTGTTAGCTTGGATTTTGAAAAGAGTCTGTCAGCCATTTTGTGACTTCGGATGCTCGCCAGGCTGATGTATTTTAACTGAATAGGTTGCTATTGAAATTCTCTTTGCCTACGACGACGTATGTAGTTGCAAAAATTTTCGATGCGAGGACAGTCAAGCCTACTACAGGGAAGCCTACGTTGCTAATAGCGCCCTGACCAAACGGCTTGACATGAATTTTTTCCAAAACTACCATAGGAAAGCTAGATAATTGCGCTAGATGTCCTATTTGAAGCAAAACCCCCAAGAGAAATTATTTCAAGGTGAAAAACCAGCTTAAGTATAAAAGCTATCCTTGTTCCTAGTACATACATACGAGGGGCGGTTGATAATTAGCAGGCCTAGGCAAGAAAACACAACGTTTTTCTTGGCAAAACACATTTTATTTCTCAACATAATCTCCTTGAAACTCTACACGTTTCGTCCAACAATACTCCAATTTTTCGATGCCCTCCGAAAGATATGATTTCTGGAAGCCCTCAAAATTGGCATCTGTTTCATCGATGACCTCATTCCACTCAAATCTCTTACCACCGAGCATTTCTTCAAGTTTGGGAATAAAAAATAGTCGGATGGGACCAAATCAGGAAAATATAGTGAATGAAGAACCAATTCGTAGCGCAGTTCATGGAATTTCACTATTGCGACGGTCGATTTGTGCGCCGGGGCATTGTCCTGGTAGAAGAGCACGTTTTTCTTCAAAAAATGCGGTCGCTTTCGCTTCATATCGGCGTCTAATCGGTCCAACAGCTCTGCATAGTATACGCGGTTGAACTTGGCCAAACACTTCTTCGAAATGGTCAGACGATCGCGTTTGTTGTCGACAGCGAGCAAATGCGGCAGGGAGCTTCCGCATTCTCAAATATTCATGCAAAAATGTTGAGTACCCGTACCCACAGCGTTAGCAATCTCGCGCTTAGTCACTCGTCGATCGTCGATTATTATCATTCCATGGATTTTATCGACCATTTCTGGCGTGATGACCTCATTTGGACGGCCTGGACGTTCATCATCAAAAATGCTCGTACAACCACGTTTAGATTCAACTGTCTAATATTTTATTGTTGATAGCGAAGGCGCAGAGTTCCCATAAACATCGGTCAATTCGGTGTTGATCTCATTGTTTGTTTTTTTTCAAAAATAAGTATCTAATCACTGCACGATTTCGATTTTATTCATTTTTGGAAAAATGCAGAAGTTGTTCGCTTTCAGCGACTGTCAAACACACACTAATTGACGCAGCGGGCTGACAATTGTCAAGCAGTCGTTTTAAGGTTAGTATTTACCAATAACATTTTTGTGACACTGACTCTTGCCTAGAATTCAAAGCTTTGTGTTATACACCCATTGAGGAGAAATTTAATCTAATTTCCAAATCATTTTTAAAATTCAGTCTGTGACAAACAGAAGAGAATTTAAACCTATTTTAAGTGGCCAGACTACGTCTTTTTGAGAAACCAACTTTGCAAATGTGTAGTATCTTGTAACCACTCCGCGTTGACAGACCAACGATTTTTGTATCACATTAAGCTTCTCCATTGGTGTCATGTTAAGCCTTTTGCCCCCATGAGGTAAGTAAATCTGTAGTGGGCTCTCCGTCTATATACTCAGTAGTCGACATATTAACTGTTATGGCAACTAGGTATTTGACTCTGCTCAGATCCGGGATTGTCCATTTATTTCGGCAATCTTAGACTCTCAGCATTAGAGTCTAACAACATATACGTCAAAATCAGACAGATTCAAAGTAGCCGTTATTTGTAACCGATTCGGACGCATTACGAGCTAGAGATAGCGCTCAAAACATTCAATATAACCTGTGTAGTAGAGATATGGAGAGGAAAGCACGTCGAGGAGGTATTGTGCATTGTTTACTAACATACGCCAGCTGGTATATCTACTATGCACTATCCCTAATTATCCGCACGGTAGCGCTGTAATAGCTCACAGTACAATCGTCAAGCAATCGGTATTTTTAGTTACTAGCTTTACCAACCTTTTCAGAAACCACTGTTTCGTAAATAGCTAGAGACAAACCACTTTCCCAGCGTTCACTGTCAGTTATGCATCAATTAACCGTAAATGAAATTCATACCAATCAATATACGGACCATATCCTTAATCAACGAGTAAAGAATTATAAACTGCTGAGGTTGTGAAAGAGAAGCATCAGCTTTTTCTAAGAGTTCGCACCTTGGGGCAAGAATCTTCATCAGAACTGTCTAACTGGTTTGAGCAACAAAACGTCGAATTTTACATACACTGAGAATTTGACTCTGTTTCCTACAGGTTCTTGTTTTGCCAAAGGCGTCCCCAAATCCAGAATAACAATAATTAACAATATTATGACAGAGCCCTGTTTTAGAATTTGATATGGAAACGCATACTAATAACAAAAGTATTCTGCAAAACACGTTGATGTTATTTTCTTAGACCGAGGGTCTCATCAGTTAAAGAAAAATTAAAAAGTCGAAACGACTACCATTTCAAAACCAATGACAATTTCTTGTCTATGGGTCCCTATATTTATAATCAGCAATATGACAATCTTTTTTTAGGCCACTCTACCTGTCAAAATTTTTATAATAGACTTGTTTAGAATCTGGAATAAATTAGACACGGCATAGATGTTTGACAGAAGCCAATAAATTGTCTTAAACAAACTTATTCCATCTAAAAACCCATTTGACTAAAAAACCCCACGTGTCCAGAAAACTACATAGATTGACCTAAAGCGAAAAAATTGTAACGCGTTTTAAAAGCATTGCTCAACTTAAAGCTTTATGTAGAGCTGAGCAGAAACTTATAGTCGAAAACATGACCGTGAAGGCTTTGCTAGGCACATAGATTGGAAATGTAAATAGTGCCTTTGGCCTCATAAAAGTACTAACTGTTAATCAGAAAGTTTTTCAGACAATTAAGGAAAAAATTGATTGACGAGACTAAAAAGGTTTGGAAACCCAGGAAAAATTCAACTGTCCTGAAAAACTAAAAAGCCCAATAAAGATCCGAAATATACCAACCAT
>VTPC01091043.1:24320-38587 GCA_011009095.1 Ignelater luminosus | reverse complement strand
AAAATCCAAACTGCATAAGAGAGACTAAGTTATCAACTGACATTTTTTTAGACGTTGTAGGTAGGAATAATGGATTAAACAAACAGTGAAAGCTACTTGCAATTCTTTAACGAACTTATGAACGATTTACCACTGAATTTCCAAGGAAATTATGATGGCGCTCTCAGCCTACATATTGGGGAATGGTTAAAAAGGATTTTCAACAACCAACGGTCCCATAGCGTGACCAGACTGGTCTATCAATCTAAATGTTTTGGATTTTTTGTTTACGGTGTTCGTTACAATGATCATTTACTTACACCAAAACTGCTTCCAAACCTTGCACAATACAATTCCTATTAAAGCAGCGATACGTTGTGCAGAATTCTGTTTAAACAGTTTACTGTTATGTTTCAACCTATGTTGCCAAATTTCCACTTTTAAATTTAACTTTGGGGGAATTATTGCAAATCCAAAAACTTTTTTCTATCAACATTTTGTTCATAATTCTACAATTGTGGAATGTATTGCTTTTTTAAGAAGTTCAAAAACTTCAAAGTTGAGATTTCATTTTTTACTCAAAAACTAATGATGTGATTTTGTTCAAATGGGGAATACTTAGGTTATCATAATTGATAAACAAGATGCCGCTATTGGTTATATGCTACCAGGGAGGGCGCTAGCTACTCTATTTTGGCTTGTAATAAGCAAGATTGTTTGCTTAAGAAAAACCGACCTCACCTTACTCCAGCAAACCACCCTTAGACGTTGCCCCGTTGTTATACTACTTTCTGGGCACCCTATGAATTAAAGTTATGACTTCAGATACGTTTTTCTCAAGAAGAATGCATTAATTAAATTTTGCATCCGATCTTATGGTCAAAAATTCAGAAACGCTACTAGCGAAGAAGTTATAGACAAAACTAGCACACCGAAGCCGCGTTGAACAGATTGAGTAATCACGTTCAATTCTTTAGATATTTCCAAAAAAGGGAAAGTTCCCTTGAAATACCAAGTTGTCTGCAAGAGACGCTGTAGATAACTTGTCAAGTTGTGGAAATTTTCCCTTTTATTTTGGGAATATCAGGAGCATTGCGTGCGATTACTCTGTTTAGCGCGGCAAGCATATAGCCCTCTATTATTACTCTAAAAAGCAACATCATCATCTTGGTTATCGAATCGTAAGTATATCAAATTTGGACAAAATTGCATCAATAGTTTTTGAGTTAGAGTGTAAAATAAAAAACTCGAAATTTTAAAGCCTCCAACTTTTGAAGGAAGTTTAGAAGTTGGGCTTAACCACCCTATTTTCATCTCAGAAATCCGCTTTTAAATGTTGTCCCATTACTTTCCGGACAATCTATACAAAGTAACAGTTAAGTATGGGACAAATTTATTATTCTAAAAGCAATTAAAATGTATAAAAATCGTTACGTTTTTTTGTTTCCATTGAGCATTTTATCTTGGATTAAGTCAGGTTACCATAGATTTTTTAAATAGATCTACCATAATTTGATTTGCACATCCCAAAGCCTTCAGTTTTCTCTTTATAGTGATTATGTTACTTGTCTAGTTACCTAGTAATATACTATTTGAAAATTATTTCACTTGTTAAAAATTGTGGTGCGCTTATTTAGTGTTGAGGGCAACAGTGACGGTACGGTCTCGGGGGCCAGATTTGGTGAAAGTATGCGCTACGCAGGGTGCAGGCCAAGGGGGTTTGGGGCAGGAGCTCCACATATGTATAGGGTAATAATACAGAGCGGAGAGAGAAGCTATCCAGCGACGAAGGACCGGTTTGACCGACATCGACGACACCGTGATGGCTTATCTTGTGGTTCGACAGACGATGGACCGATTCGACCCACAGCGTCGGCAGTCCAGACTACAAGCTGGGATATATATGGATAAGACGGTTAGGATAGGCCACCTTAATACCTTATCGCTTACCAAAGTACTTAGTACTCACAAGATGCTCACTATATGCTGGAGCTGTACTGGCTGCTTAGTTGGCTCGGCAATCTGCAACGGCTGTAACTGTCTTTCGACCATCGGGCGTTTGCTTTTATACCGGTCAGTTCCCCCCACACGTTGCGGGGGCAAACTAGTGGAGAAATCGGTATGCAGCTTGCATTGTTAATGATTCATATTACATTCTTTCATTTAGAATATAAAAATTAATTAAAATGCAGCGGATAATTTAAAAAATGTTAAATACATATTGGTGGTTACTTAATGCATTTTACGAATTTTTTTTGTCTACTAGAGTCAGCAAACGACGCTAAATGTTGTTAAAATAGCGGAATTAATCGGAAAGTTCTACAACGTTTATGGCTGTTTTTGACGACCTTTTCCAAGAGATATTGTGATTTATTTCCATATGAAGTGACCTATAATGTATCCTATCATATCACTCTGAATAATCTTTACTGTTTAATAATTATATTAATTTTAATAAATAAATAAAAGTTACATTACAGGTAAATCTAACAGTATTGTAGTTATTTACATAACCAGTTATGAAAAGCACGATATTGTTTGATCAGACGTAACTTGTTATGCCAGTCAAACGATAGGGCTTTTCATAACGTATTATGTACAAAATTTTATCAATTTTCTTTCTATTGCAGTTTTCTCTTTCTCTTTGACATATTAACAATATCTTATTTTCATTAGATAACTCAGTTATGTAACAAAATTTTTACACATCTTTCTAGCATCTCTTGAACTTTTTATGACGGTTATGAAAAAATTGACATTTCATAATGTCAAAAGGTTATGAAGAATTTGACAAGTCATATCAAAATTAGATAAAAGTAATAAATTCTGCTTCATGCTGTACTTATCACATAAATAAATACTCAGAATATTAGAAAAAAAAGGTACATTCTTACAAATGGCAATTTGTTGAGAAGTCTATTAAACCTTGCAGGAAAACTGTTGGCATTTACGAAACGAAAATGAAAAGAACCTTTTTTTAAAAATGAAATGTAACACGATGATATCTATAGAAGCTTTACTAATGATGGTAGTTTAAAAGTGAACAGAAAGAATCCAAAAGAGTGCTACCCGATTATCAGTAAGTCTGAACTGTAGGTTTAGTGACTACTCGAGGGAATCATTAAAACTTAGTCTCGATGGTCCGGATTCAACGCTACGGCACAGCCAAACTAATCGCAATCATCGTAAAGATCTGAAAAGTTTCGTCTTTATAAAATGATCCATAGCAGTTAGCACGTTATTTTAAGATGTACCAACCTACGTTTTTTTCCATTATATTTACATATTTGTTGAAAAATATTTACCTTTTTCAAGATGGATAAGGAGCTAACGTAAAGTTAATTTCGATCCTAAATTACGCTGTACCCTTTGACTTTCCCATTTTGAGGGAGCTTTAATATAAGTTCGACTGACGCGTATTCCCTTGCTAAAACAATGCTGAACTTTATAAGCTTCTGAAACTCCTAGTTATAGTACAGTAGCAGCAACAACAACACAGAGAAACTGAGAAAATTTAGCACGTGGTAAACGCTTCTATATTGCATACCCTAACGTTCTTAATACTTGTTCACGTATTACCGGAGAATAAACTAAGTTTACTTACATCACTTGCTAATGAGTTTGTTATACAATTATCCCTAATGTGTGATATTTTGCAAAATTATTAACTCCGGATAGAGTTAGAAGATTTATCTTCTGTGTTTTGCTCTTATGTAAAGTTTAAATGTTTTGCATGGAGACAAGCTCTGTTAGATTTTATTTTCTTTCAGGTTAGCAAAAAATTTTTTATTTACATTCATAAATGTGTAGAAAAATAAAAACTTCCTTGATTAAAGTGACTAAATGTACTGATTGAATTAAATACATTTCTGTCTCTAGTTCACGAACGGCTCGACCAATTTTAATTTTCTTTGATATAAAGATTAAGAATTTTACACCCTTTAAAATGATATACCATATATGGGATAGTGCTATTTAAAATCTTGGGAGGTGAGTGGTTGAGGGGGGGAGGATAAAAGTTTCGCAACGGATTAGACTAGGTTATTAAATGTCCCCCACCAAAACAAAATCAACATATTTCAGCGATTTTTGAAAATTCTACTAATTAAAGAGTTATTCAAGGTTTTGTTTTCAAATGAAAGGCCTGTATGTACCTACTCTAATATACGACTTAGAAAGCTAGCCCTTGTTCTTGTATGATAATCGTGGCAATCTGATCCCTGTTTATAATTTTTAGTTACTATAATACGAATGTCGACCAAACCAGAGTATACCGGGTGTTACAAATTCGAGTAGTTGTATGGGAATCTCAAGAACCGTAAGAGATACGAATTTGTTTAAATTATTGCAAAGTTGCACATTTATGTGCCTATAAACATGCCGTTTAAAAAGTTTAAAGATTTTGAATACTTCCGGAGATATCCGGAAAAAAGCGAAATAATAATTTTTCGTTTTTAATTTCTTACGCCTTTATTTTCAAATTTATTTAAAAACTAATAGCACATTATTAGAGCACTTTTTTATGTTCTCTAAAACTGTGTAATCATTTTTTAAATGGGACGTTTCGTATTTCAGATATCATCATCAGGTCAATTTTTTTCAATACGGACCTGGATTTCTTTTTACGTTTTTGTCGAAAACTGGTTCTCAAATGTATAAAACCATATTATTTTTTTTTGTAGTAAAGAAAATGATGCTTCCTTTATCGTCCAATTTTTTGCTGGTACGGTCCTGGATGTATTAATCAGGATTCGTATGCTAAGACAAATTAACATAACTGTAAAACTCGGTTTGATAAACATACTCAGTCTAAGTTTATTTAAACTTATTTCATTATTTTGTTTGCGTTAATATGTATTTAAACAAATAAAAAGGAAAATTCACCAATAACATAAAAATGCTCTAAAAGACCACCATTTGATTCAACACATTGATTTATTTTTCGTCTTATGGTTATTATAGCTCTTTGAAGGCCCCTCCTGTCCAAAGCAGTAAATGTATTGAAAATGCGCATTTATGAAAAAATTAAAAATTTATTTATTTTTATTTTAATAATAGTTGTTATTGTTATTAAATTTGTTAGTATTTCAGTCTAGTTTTAGTTGTTCTTATTGTGAATTTTCCTTTTTGCTTGTTCAAATACATTTTAACGCAAACAAATTAATAAAATACGTTTAAATAAACAGTATCCAGCACCGTACTAGCAAAAACTTGGACGATAAAAGAAGCAGCATTTTCTTTACTACAAAACGCAATTTTTTAAAAAATAATATGGGATTATACACTTGAAAACTAATTTTCGACAAAAACGTAAAAAGAAATCCAGGTCCGTATTGAAAAAAATTAACCTGATGATGATATCTGAAATATGAAACGTCGTATTTAAAAAATGATTACACAGTTTTAAAAAACATAAAAAAGCTCTAATAATGTACTATTAGTTTTTAAGTACATTTGAAAACAAAGGCGTAAGAAATGAAAAACGAAAAATTATTATTTTGATTTTTTTCGGATATCTCCGGAGGTATTCAAAATATTTAAACTTTTTAAACAGCATGTTGTTAGGCACATACATGCGCAACTTTGCAATAATTTAAACAAATTTGTATTTCTTACGGTTTTTGAGATCCCCATACAACTACTCGAATTTGTAACACCCTGTATAGAAATAGGAAATGTCATTACCCCAAATTTAATAAAAGCACTCGATAGTTTGTTTGCTAGATGATCAGTGTGACTCTGTCAGCTAAATTTATCATCGACAATGATTCTTAACAGTTTTAAGGTCTTCCCATTAGTTAAAACCGAATTAGTAGAAATTATCAGATTTTGATTTTTATCTTCATTCATCTGCAATTTTATCCTTATTTAAGATGACAGAAGATTCACTATCGACTTCTTTATTAGTATTCAAAAATGTTGGGTCATCAGCAAACTTAAAGCATCTTTTAGAGAACGTATAATAATAACTATCATTGATGTAATTAATGAAAAGAGTGGGACCCAGAACAGAGCTCTGGGATACTCCACCATTAACTTTGCTTTGTTGAGACGGCTTGTTATTTGAATAAACACACTGCTTTCAATTATGTAAATAAGAGTTAAATAGTTTTAGAGGTGTAACTCTTGATTTAGCCTTTCCATCAGTATTTTATGATAGACGCAGACGCAGATGGTGTCATTAAGTAATAATTCGTGGCGACACAAACTTCCGGCAGTTTCGTAACAGCCATAAATATAAAAAAAATTTACCATAAGTGCATTTGTGAGCCTCACACGCAGACTGACCAGTACTCAAGGCAATGGTAACGTGAAAACTAGAATCATTTAAAAGTGGGCCTAATGAAGAAGAGCAAATGCATTTAAACAAGCATTACTTTCGCTTTCTTGCATTACTAGTAGGCAACCTTTTGCTTTCAGGTCTTGACAGTTTGAGATAATGTTGTCAAAATCTGGTTGAGAAGTAGAAAGAATGTCAGATGTAAAGAAATCATTAGAATGGAAACATCATGAGTGGAAACGAGAGAAACAAAATAGCATAAAGAGGACCATTTATGTATAACCTAGACCAACTAATTTTACAGTCGCATACTCTGGGGCCAAGAGTTGTCATCAGAAGTACAGTTACGTAAATTTGATAGTTCGTAAAGAAGACCTAAATATAATAATCCTGTTGTAAACATGGAGAAATTCTAGAAATAATTAAAGAATTTCTAACAGAAAGAAATCAGCATGAAGACTTAAGTTCAGTTAAATTAATGTAAAACAACTCCACTTTAAAGTTCAAAGCTTGGCCAATTCTAGAATGCAAAAACGAACATTCTGATAAATTCATGGAATCGAGATCTGTTAGAAGCATGTCTGGAGATAGAGATGTAAATTGCCTCAAAATAATGTGTGAAAGATTCAAGATAGGATTTATCAATAAAAAATGGTAATGTTCATTAAAATAGTTGATTCCCGCCAGAAATTCCGTTAGATTAGGTTAAATAAGAGTTTTTGCTGAGTTGAAATTTCGTAATGTGAGTTACACAATCTCTTCACATTGTTTCCAGGGTTTTCGTACATGACTCGTAGTTGGTAAGATATCTTGTTTTGCTGTCTGCGGCGTAGTTGCAGCTCAACTCAAAAGGGTCTTGTGCATAGCACTGAGAGAACAATCTACTCATCCACACTTGTTCAAATTCTGATCCATAGTCATCGTCAGTAGGGGTTGGGATATTATTTTTAAAAGATATCGAAATGACACCAAGGGGTTTGGTTGTACTTAAGGATATACCCACGGGATCAATAAAACGAGTTTTCTATCTTTTCAGATTTTGCCGCTAGAGATCACAGAGGATTGACTCAAACTTAATTGTAAAAATCTTTTTCTCAATAACAAAAAGAGATAAGCAAGTTGCGTCTGCGTTTTGTAGGTAGTAGACCAACATACGTTTTTCCCATGCAAAACTTTTCCAGTGAAAAACAAAACATTTTAAAGAAATTTTAATTTTTTTAACTTCTTTTGTCTTATTACCCTTACTTTGGTAGTTAGAGAGAGATGTACTTTTTGGCATATTTCTGGAACGAAATATGTTATCGAAATGGGACTTTTTTGTCGTGAATGGTACTTAATGACTCAAACATATAAGCCGGGTTTAAAAAATCTTCGATTATTTTTTTGTTAGCATACTTTGGAAAATCAAATTTTGACCACTCAGTTAGCTTGCTCTTTCTTTAATTGGATATCTTGAAGAACGTGTTAGCCACAAAAAAACTCTTTTTAACTGTATCCCAAACACGGCTGACTTGATTGTCGAATTTCTAAAAAACCGAAGAAATTCGACTATTTTAAGACAATTGAAGGTAGCGTGGTAAAATGGTGTCTGTTTTGCTGCCTTGTATACAAATCCGAACAAAAAAGTCGTAAAAATCAATAATAAAGTGTTTCGTATTCATTAGTTACTGGCTGCCTCTGGTTTGTTTTTTTGGAAATTAATGGCGAGTCGCATATCGCGGCATTCGTTTTGAAGTATAGAATCTAGAAATACAAATATTGGTTCGTAAGACTATCATTTTGATTTGTTTGAACAAAAGATGGTGTAACCGACGGACGTTTCACACAATAACGTCACAGTAATCAAATTGAGATCATTCTTGAAACTCAAGGAGTAAGTGTTTTGAATTGATACGTTCACCAAAGTTATTCCTATTGACTTGAGCTACAACTTGTGAAAAAATCATGTAACTCTCAATAAAAACTTTGAACTCGGAGAAAACACTCTTTTGACCCAATCTAGTGCAATACCTGGGACAGTAGACTATTTTGGTCAGATATTAATACAGATTCTTTGTTGAGAAATCTCATTTTGCTGTTACACAGTGAATGAAAAACAGATTTTGTTATTCTGTGTAAGAATCTAAATTTTGCATTCTTTAGTGTTAAGATAAAGATTAGGATCAACTGCTAAGATACTTTCATCTAAGTTTCATACGTTTAGTTCAGAATTGAGCACTAAACAAAGTAAAAGAGGATCTGAAGGACCTCTTTGCTGAACACCTCTTTGCTATAAGCTACGATGTTCATCAAAGGAAAGTATAGAGGTATACTCTAAAGAGTATAATAACTCCAAATAGGCATTAAAGAAATCTAGTTTTAAAAACATCTTTACATGCAAACGGGGATAAGATAAAAAGTTATGCCCGCAAAGGGGCAGCACAAACTGCAGTTTCACAATTACACTTTGTGCCAAAACCCAACTGATGCGGCTGCAGTGGATTTTTAGTGTTTTCCAATGTTCTAAAGCAGAAGATCCTTAGTTGCTAGTCTATTAATGTAAAGCCTACAATGAGTAGGCAGATTCCACTATCATTTTTGTTCGAAGCACAAAGCTCCATACATAAACAGAGACAATTTTAAGCGGCAACATATGTACCTTAAAACACCAACGACACGATAGAAGTTAAAATAGAAACAAGATTTAAAGAAACAACATCAAGTTCATCAGTTATGAGATGATGTAATGATTGAGGCTTCAAAAAATGAATGTTCCACTTGAAAGATAATTTTTGCTTCTATTTGTTTTTTCCCTTAGCGATTTGAGTTGTAGGTAAACAGAAATTCATTAATAACTGCATAGGCAAAAGATTTATTTTATTTCCAAAAGGAAAGATGTGATTTTTAATTGATTTTAGATTTAATGAGTACACGGGAACAGCGGTTAAGTAAATCATGATTACTGAACATTATCGACTACGTAGTTGTTTGAGATATTAGACAGTATTTCGGCAATATAGTCTCTAGCACCTTTAGGGCTTCTTCTTAGAATAGGAACTAAAGATTTGAAACTGGATAAGTAAAACTGAAAAATATGAGCGTGTTTGAGTCGCGCAACGTATTCAGTATCCTTGGGGTTTGACAAAGGTTCTAAGTGACGAAAACCAATATGGCATTTAAGTAGAATGCTATGGGTACATATCTCTAGCCACTTAAAAAAATGCTAACATTTCCAGTCTGCAATTAATAGAATTGCCTCTAGTAAAGATACGTCATTGTCAGGGGAACCGGGCAGCTCGCGGCGGATTTCTCCCGGTATGTACGTCTCCCGACGGCACGGAAGTATCCCTGCATGGATCTCTCCCGGCAAGTATATTTCCCGGCGCGGATTTTTCCCGGTACGGATATTCGGGTTTCAACTATGCTTAGTCCACAATATCATGTAAGTAGTAACATAATATTGAGCTGGTTATAACAAATCATCAGATGTTAGGTTAGAAAGTTAGGCTAGAGGTTGGGTTAGAGGTAGGGCCGGCACTAGGGTTTTGGCTGACCCTGCGCAAAATTTATTCGATTACCCTACATTCTAATAGATCTTATTTTATCTGCTAAGCTGTAACTAGAATTGCTGTCTAGTAGACTATGCATTCTTAAAAGAAAATAAGAACACCAGTAAACTGGCCCTTCGACTCGGCAACTTTTATCTCATTTAATCGACTTCGTATCTCTTACCCTTTACGAGATCACAGTGGTGAACCTCGAATTTCGGACACACTTATCAGATCTTTTTTAATTGTATGTCCTCCGAGTTACGCACTCCGTGTGTCGAGGTCAAAAAAAGTACAAATAAATCATCCAAAAGAAGCTTATTAAATCTGTACCTTCCTTGTCTTCATTGATGCAAATGTATCAATAACGAAGTCGAAATCAGTTTTCACAGCTTCTTCCCTTTCAATACTCAGTATAGCAAGATCGCATAATCGATTTTGACTCATAGAGGTTCTCACATAATTTAAAATTAATTTTAATTTGCTGAAAGATCTCTCACAGCTAGCAATGAATACAGAAATTGTTAACCTTATTTAGAACGCTATACGAAGATTTGGAAATACGCTCTCATCTCCACAATAAATTGCAGAACTTCTTCAGGTCTTGATATTTTAATGCTGGTCTGGCTTGTAAACAACATTCTGAAGTCCTAAATTTCTTCGTATAGTTGTTGATCATCAACATCACAGTTGTAAAGATTTCCCAAATTATCGCATTTTAGTTTTAAGACGTCACTGTTACTGCTGTGACACAATCCTTCAACGTCAAGTAGAAACCCAAACTTCTCGTCCGTATCATGCAAACGAGTGAACCTATCAGCCATTTGCGTAGGAAGACGGTTAATTGTCCCCTTCAAGACTTTCAATTTCCTGTTAAGCTGTTAATCCGGCATCGGTCGACGTTTCACGAGTCATTCTTTTCTTTCGTCTTAGTCATTTTTCGGTTTCTAAGCCCCAATCTTGACAGAGTCTAAATCCAACTTCTAGAACTTCAGTTACCAAGGTTTCTCTTTCATCGTGAAAATGATCTTTGAGAGCTTTCAAATCTGAGGCAGCATCGTAGAAGTCCATGCTCGGATCTTGCAGTTTCTTTTGAACCCGTTCAATAGGAAAGAATACTTTATCCCAAAAACCTATTCAGAAGATCGTGACTTAACATACGGTTGTACAACTGTCTAGTTTCACTTCTTGGTTCACTAGTCTCATATGTACCGTCCATCATGACCTGGAGAACCTGAAGTATATCGTCAAGGTGTTTATTTGTGGGTTTCACAGCTTGTACCCTTGCACTCCATCTTATTATAGACTCCGACTGTAGGCACAGCGTTTTTGAGTTTTTCCCACAGTTGAGTTGACGAGGAAAAAATACGTAGAGAGCTTGAATCGTTCCAAAAAATGTTACCATTATTAAGTCCTGTTTGGCTGCGTGTACACCAACCAAGTCTGAAACTTACTCACCATGTGCCTGATCAGGAGTCGAATCGAACTTAAGACCGAAGTACTTAGCTTTACGAATGTTTACGCCCAAATTAAAGACGGGTACTATACAGCAAGTGGCACCAAATGTTACGATAAAAGAAAGTATTTACTACAGGATGTTAGCTTACGGTGCTTCTAATAATGCCACAGTTTTACCAGTTATACCTACTTAAAGAGAGAGAAAAGTGCGCCTAACAAATAAATTCAACGTTTATTGGTTGCTGTTAGTCAATTTCCATAAATTATTACACCGTACAGCTTATCTTTAGTGTATATAGTTTTTTATAATTCTTATTTATATTTTTGATCAATGTAATATTATTTTATTATTAAACTTTTTTGCTGGTTTTGAATTTTGGCTGCCTCAAAAATTTTGTTGCCCTTGGGCGGCTGCCCGCTTGCCCTACTGGTTACGCCGGCCCTGGTTAGAGGTTAGGCTAGTGGTTAGGTTAGAGGTTAGGTTAGAGGTTAGGTTAGAGATTAGATCGGAGGTTAGGTTAGAGGTTGGGTTAGAGGTTAGGTTAGAGATTCGATTAGAGGTTGGTCTAGAGGTTAAGTTAGATGTTAGGTTAAAAGTTAGGTCAGAGGTTGCGTTAGAGGTTATAACCATATTATGTTACCACATCATTTTGTGGACTAAGCATACAGTAGTTAAAAGTAAAATTTTACATGTATGCCGGGAAATACGTATCCGTGCCGGGAGAAATCCACGCCGGCAGATATTCTTGCCAGGAGAGATCCGTGCCGGAAGTTATCCGTACCGGAAGATATCCGTGCCAGGAGAAGTCCATGCCGGGAAAATTCCGTGCCGAGAAAAGTCCATGCAGAGAAAAGGACGCCAGGAGAAATCTGCCGGGAGATCCCCACAACCCATTGTCAGATGCATCTGTACAACTTTTTATAAAGAATATCTACCCACATCTTGTTTTGAATGTTTTGGACATCCCACCTCTTTCAGATCCTGACTACTTATTTCAAAATCATTTTTAAAGAACTGGCATCTGTTGTTCTAGAGGCAACCCCTTAAAAGGTATTTTTGACATCTACGACTACAAATTCGAAAACAGTAATTTGATAGTATTTATGTAATGCCTTGAAAATTTGCAATTTATGATTGTAAAGCTTCTTTTTGAGAGCAAATGTAACTTTTGTAAAATTTCTGAGTTTCTCTTTAAGAATTAGATTAAGATTTCAAAACATCAATTAGTGTCAAAAGGGTTAACTAATAGATAGACCGATGGATAAAAGGTACATAAAATTAATGTCATGTTACGCCCTTAAGAAATCAAGATTGTAAGATGATGGTTTCCTTTGGTAAGTGTTTCTTCAAAAATAAAGGAGCTACAAATTGAGTCGTTTTAAATCAAACAGACTATTATGTAAGAGCAAACATGAATATGTATTTTAAACACAACAGGATAAGTATTAATGCAGAAATAAAATTTTACAATAAATTGGGTAAGCGGAATAACTTCAAGCACTTCTTTTTTAATATGCTATAAGATTGTACGCATATTTGAAAAATAAAATAAATTGAACATACCATACTTTCTAGAATTGACCGAAACTCTCCCTAACTATACTTAGATAGTTGTGATTACTTTAACACAACAAATATCCTACTTTAGTCCTTAGGTTATTTAAAAAACCTTAATGGTGTATCTCTTAAATACATCTGTCTATTCGTAAATGCCTAGAGCAGCTAACACTAACTTAACTCTTGCTCGATAGTCTACAGACTACTTAAGCAAAGCCAACCCTATATCCAAAACGCTGGCGGCTGTTAATTACGAACCGTTTAGCATTTCAAGTTAGAAAACCGAAACCGAAACACATAACCACCATGTCCGGGACGAACCTATACAAACGTCCATCTCTGCACTTGAAAGGAATAAGAGAACATGACCTAGTTATTTAGATTGGAATATGACGAGAGTTGAGTGTGACACGTGCCCTAGGCACGAGTCACGTGGGGCTCTAATTGCATGTAAATTAAACACTGAAGCACAGCTGTCGCCTCTGGTCAAAGCGGCCCTGATCACCGTTGCCTTCCTTGTCAATATGCTATAACATGCATTCCTGCTTGTTACATACGCATAATTATGTGCCAACTGTTTACAAACGCTATAAATGCAGTACCGTGTGTATACAAACGGATGATGACAAAATATATTCGTGTAACACTGTAAATATAAAACATGATCACGAACTGTTTTACATAAATTACTTAATAAAAGCGAAAAAGAAGTCGACAGCTGTAGAAACTTGTTCTGGCATCTACTGTCTAATGAGCCTGTTTACCATATTGATGAAGTAAAGTGCACCCCCCCAAAAGGCCAATCCGAATTAATCTGGCTGCAATAAACAGAGATTACCGCAGATAGCAATGAATTCGGGCGGCAGATATTCCCGAATTAGTTCATTTAAATGTTAAAATATGGTGATGGCCCAGTGGGACGCTACGTCAAACTCGGATCTCTGAACCCCGCAGGAGCAATCAGCATTAATGCAAACTTAAAGGCGGTCGTAAACAGCTGGATACCCCCCTTCGCGTTTCCGACGGGGGAGGCTGGAGCTGGTGCGGGTTAGGAAAGAGACCATTGCGACGTCCTGAGCGATTGCAAGAGATTTGCCGGAAACCCGGTGCACTTGTTACTTATCTGCATAATTACTTTGCAAGAGCTCTTTAACGTGCACTAATCCGGGAGTAATCTGTGGCCGTTCCGCCTTACATCACCGGAACGAGCTTAACTCGATGGGGCTCCCTCATTACCGACCTGAACCAAGCTCCTCTGGCTGTCGCTTGATAACTTCCACTTGTACACCGACATGTGAATACGACTGATTATTATCCTTCACGTTTTCATTTTAATATCCTTTTAGTAAAGTTTAATCTCTTTGAATCTTTTAAATTCATGCTAAATGTAAGAAGGAGGGATTACGACAAAAATTAAATTGCTACCGGGTTATGTTACAAGTTTTTAAATTGCCATTTTGTCTAA
>VTPC01091043.1:0-12802 GCA_011009095.1 Ignelater luminosus | reverse complement strand
ATATGAATTATTCTTGTTTAGATGCGTTTTCTTCAGAGCAATTGGGCTGACATGTCCAAAGGTGTCACCAAAAACCGAAGAACCTTACTAAGGACTAATAATAACACTTTTATAAGTTTCCAATCGAAATTTGTTTTGCTTATCATATTTAGAAACTTGTCGAGTTGTTCACATTAAAAAGCTTAATGTTCTTCGGAATTACTTTAAAACAGTTACAAGTCACTGCCTTTCAATATGTCAAGCAAAATAGATAAGTCTGTGTAACTAGAAAAGAATTTGATAATTTTGTCTTTGAATTATTTCTTCACTAGTTAAAGCATTTTCAGAAATTTGTAAATGCTGCCCAAGAAATATCTCACTTTGGAGAATTTCTCTCCACAAACGTAAATACATAAACTTGGAGGAAGCTTACATGAATGGAAACAATTAAACAGTCTCAAGTTGCTTTTTTATTTGGAAATGCTTACAATATGTGTTGCTTCACTCGAGAAGATAGCGTTACTGTAATTTGAAAATTTAATCCTAAAGTTCTAAACGATGAGGATTTTGCTCCATCTAGTGTAAAAATAGGAAACTTGACAAAGAGCATGATACTCAACAAGGAATAAATATTACAGAATCGACATCATTGGGTAATTACGGTTTTCTAGCCACAAATAGAAATGTTTCAAGTGAGAAAGACTCTGGGATCATTCTCATAAAGTGTTAGCGTTTGTATCATTTCAGTCATTCGCCCAAATCCAAAAACAGGGAATTACTAAAAAGCCCGAGACTCTTACCAGTACAAGAAGGTTCTTTAAGAAAAGCGGAGCAATGAAGAAACTTCATACAGCAAGGTAATATAGAAGGTAATATAAAAGTTAGATGTGTAAACTTAAAGAATTTGCCCAGGTTCCACAGATAAATAACCAAGGTTTATCAGAAACAGACCAAAGGAGGAGCAGACTTGCAGAGTGCATTTTGTCCATTTTTAAAAAAATTCAACTAAAGATGGCGTTGTTTTCCTTATACAGACCGTAATGTTTTTTTCCATATCCTGGACGTTCAAAACAAATGTTGTCCTTGTTGAAATAATAAGTCAAATCTGCTTGGACATTCAAAACGCATTTTGTCGAATTGACGAACAAATCGAGTTTTGTCCTGGAGTGCTAGACATAACGCAATTTGTTACGGTGCGGTTGTCTTGTCGGTTATGACTGCTTGTGGAACGTTTTTAAATATTTCGATATTTTAGTGAGTGCACGTGTTTTGGTTTTGGTGTTTAATAATAGAGGCACTAGAAGTGGAACATGTCGTTGGTGATAGCGACGGCGGTACCAAAAAGCGGACAATATCGAAAACATCGCTTGAAAGAAAAAAAACTGTGAGGTACTATATGAATTTGTTACTTTGTAGGTTAAGTTTGATGTTTTATCAAAATTCTAATTTTAGGTATTCCAATATGGATCCCAACTTAGACGATTATGATTTTAATGCTGTGTGACACATTGACGAAGGAAAAAGGAACTAATATTCATTTTTTTACTTTAAGTAGCAATGGATGGCAACAGACATCAAGTTTGTCAAAAACCATTCATATCTGTGTATAGTGTTAGCCAAAGAAGACTGCATACAATATGTAAAAAAATTATGGAAGGAAATGAAATCTCAGAGCAAAGGGGCGAGGACAGGCGTTCTGCAAAGTACAGTGAAAAGTTGACGGCAGTTAAGGTTGGCATATTCCTATATAAAAACGCCATAAGGAAGTACCCCTACTTTATTCGAACATATCTCAAAAAATAATTGATCCCTGACTATCAAATATACCTTGAAATAAAGAAGAGACTTTGAGAATTATGCATAGGCCATTTTAAAATGTTAGAAGTCACAGATTTTTTGAAAAACCTAATTAAAAAGTCAGTAGTTTGAATCATTGATAAATTGACTGAAAATTAGTTAATTTAGACCATATATGGGTTGTCATAGCAATATAAAGTATCTATGCATAAATTAAATACCACGCTTTACGAGTTTTGAAAATACCACGCCCAATAATAAGCTAATCTAGGTGTATTGTGCGAATAAAAAGATACGACAGAAACTAATAGATTCAGAAATGGTGGTGAAAAATACAGACAGGTAATTTGTTTTGAGGGTTGAAAGCACGCTGACGGTAGACGATGTTGGTCTGGCTTTCACCTACAAGAGGTCGCTGTGGATCATCAACTTTTTTGTCATAAATTTTGTGGCAAATAAATTATACTTTAAAATAACTAAAACTTCGTGCAAAGTGATTATATATGGGGTAAATCCACTGATTGCTTCCCGTAAAATCTGGTCATAGGTTCTTTTTAAACGGAAAAAAAGGAGTGTATATTTTTTTGTTTAGAAAACAGATTATTATAGTTTTCGTTCTTAATAGCAAAGAACAGACCAAAACCAACACAGATAGTCAAGCTAAGCATGCTAAACTTAACATAACGGTAGTAGTGTTGTGAAATAACTCAATAGATGCAAATAACACAGACCCATATACTTCATCTTCTTTGTCCGGTCGGTACCGACTAGATATGCGATAGATAGGTTCTATTATACAATAATTTTAACTTTCTTCCAAGAAATCTTTTTCTAATTATAAATATAGTTAGTACACTGATAATTATATTTTTTTTAATATAAGGAAACAAAAAGCACTAAACCCATATGCATATCTTTGATTACGTATTTGTATTTCCATCTCTTTTTTAGTCCATCCAGAAGTTGTACATAATCAAAGATGTGCAAATGGTTTATGCTTTTTCACTTTTTTATGATATTTAAAACAGAGACAAAGGAACTAAGAGAGTGCTGTACCCTTTTTTGCTGTTCTCGCTTCTTTATATTACAACCCCCCCCTTACTACTCCCACAACTATTTTAAAATGTCAGTACTTAGTGGTAATATGAGTTAGATAAAAGCTTACATTTAATTTACATTAAACGCAACAAAATAAAAAATTCACAAGTTTATTCATACTTAGTTAATATCTCCCTCTTCATTCTGTCATTTAATAAGTACCTATTTTTCTTTTCTAGCCCGGGAAATTTAAATTTTAAATTGAGATACCACAATACTAAAGTTTTCACGCCTAATATCAAGCTAGTTGTTTATTATAAATCTAAAGCAGCTACAAAAATAACCAACTGCACAAAAGTACGTACTACCTTAATTTCTCACAACTGTGGCTCAATGTGTAAAAAGTATTATTCTGTCAAAATATTTAGAAATCGTTTGCACTCGGAGTTTGAACAATAAACAGTTCAGATGCTGCATATTGCGCCACATCTGTGGTCAGGGCTTAGGGCCAAAGTTTTGGAAAGTTAATTTTAATACCCCTATCCTTGAGTATTGGCAGGACTACGAAACGCTGAATAATTGAATAATTCGTAACAACATGTGAAGAGAAAACACTCACAAAATAGGAAAAAAGAAAAAAGAAATTTGAAGCACGAGGCGCAAGCCAAACGTGACAGTACACTTGTACTTATAGAAAAAGGCAACAACCAAGTAAAAGAAAAAGCCTACCGACCATTATTCATGATAAATAAATTTAAAAAATTGCTAAAAAGACTAATAGCAGCCAGACTAAAAGAAGAGATGAGAGATAAAGAAGATCTCTCAGACAGACAGTTCAGATATAGAAGAGGGAAATCCACGGTCGATGCCCTAAAGACAGTACAAAGAATAGTCAAAGAAGCGAATGACGGCGACTATAATATAGAGATGCATGCTTTGGAAAATAAGCCCTTACCTCATTAAAATAATATGTAGATATTTCACCAACAGAAAACTGAACATCAGTGAGAAGCGGCAAATCGATGTAACATGCGGAGTACCGCAGAGATCGATGCTCGGCCCGCTACTCTGGAACGTATACTATGACGCGGTCTTAGAAATTAGAGTACAGTAAGGAGTGACACTACTTGCCTTTGAGGACGACCTGGCAATCGTAGCAAGGGCAAGAACAAAAAAAGATTTGGAAACGAAAATTAGTCATACCAGTCTGCTTATTCGTGATTAGATAAAGACAAGAGAACTACGGCTCAAACCAAGGATAACAGAAGCAGTTCTCTTGGATGGTAGAAGGTTACACTACTGAATGTAGAAATCGAACAACATACGCACATTCAAACGAGTGAAACAATAAAGTATCTTGGAATACAGTTCAGTAGGAACATGACAATAACGAGCCACATAAAGAAAGCCACAGAAAAAGCTGCAAAAGCGGCAATAGCATTAGGCAGAATAATGTCAAACAGAGGAGGTGCGCGGAGAAGCAGAAAAGTACTAGCCTCGGTAGTACACTCCATATTACTATAAGGGGCGTCGCTATATTAACGAGCGTTGAAAAAAAAAATACAAAGAGATGCCAAAGTAGAATACTATTAAGAGTCTGTTCAGCGTATAGAACAGTGCCTAGGTACAGGCACTACAAGTACATAGCAAACGAAAGAACACGGTGATACGAGAAGAGAGAAGCCAATATAATAGAACAATAAAAGAAAACACTGCAAATGCGTGGCAGACTCGATGGACAAGTCAAACGTAAAAGACGGAGTGGACAAAGAACCTAATACCAGACGGAATTTAAGAAAAATCTTACCTAGCCTTGGCAAATTCCAGTTTCTTAATACATTAATAATAATAATAATGAAAGTATAGTTTTCTTGAGAAATCACGAAATTTATCCGAAAATTTCATATTGTTGTAACTTCTCACCTGTAGAAGATAAATTAGTAAATATACTAATTTATGAAGGAGATGTAATGCACTACAACTTCCTGTCTGACGACTTTTCCGAAAACATAAGACTGAGGAGTTAGAAGGACAACTTCGACGAAAAATGCAAGGCAAAAAAAGTTTTTCAAAAATTATCGATTTGCACTGGCGAATATCTCGGAAACTATAACACATAGGAAGGAAATGAATATAAACATTCTTGTAGGAACCTTAATTATCTTGTATTTTGTAAGGAATATCTTTCACAGTACGACGCACCATTTCCGAGTTATAAGCGAAAAACCGACAAAAGAGACCTTTCCACCCTCCCCCCTAAAGCGGCAGGGCTAGGGGCGGGGACTTTTAGTATCTTTGCCTACTTACTATCCGCAACATATTCCTCAAAAGAAGAATTCCTCTACAACCCTCTTTTGGGCATTTATTGACTTTTCTTGAGAAATCACGAAATGTATCCAAAAACTTCAAATTGCTGTAACCTCTGACCTGTAAAAGATAAATTAGTAACATATTTCTAAAGGGGACTGAATGCTCTACAACTTTCTATCTGACGACTTTTCTGTAAAACATAACGCTGAGGAGTTAGAAGGACAAGTTTGCCGAAAAATGTGACGCAAAAAAAAAAGTTTTTCGAAAATTATCGATCTTTGCTGGCGAATATCTCGGAAACTATAACACATAGAAAGACGATGAATATAGACAGTTTTGTAGGAAATTTAATTATCTTTTATTTTGTTGGGAATACTTCTTACCGTACGACGCATCGTTTCCGAATTATAAGCAAGAAACCGAAAAGAGGAACCTTTCCACCCTTCTCCCCCCTGAAGCGGGGACTTTTAGTATCTTTGTCTCCTAACTACCCCCAACACATTCCTCAAGGGAAAAATTCTCCCCCTTTCCATATCTTCTATAACTCCTTCGTTGACTGGACTAGTACATTCCAACAGTATTGTATAAACAACAGATAGAAAGTTTAATTTTGATATTAATTGTAGATGAGACTTAAGGCATTAAAGCACACGAATGTATAATGTAAATAAATCCCAATATAAAGCCCAGAATACTATTATACAGTATGTCCACAAATTGAGTTTACGTGAGGAAAAATCTTTTTATTATTAGTTTTAGGATAAAATGTCATTCCTGCTGTTTTAAAACCTCTAATAATGGTAATATAATTTTGATATAATAAAGAAAACAAAATCGACCCTAAATGGATAAAGGAACATGATTACACCTATTTATTATCACCCTGTATAATTTATTCAAGTAAACACATTATGTACTATATCACACTAATCTAGAATTTCCCAACTACAAAATACAATTTTATGAAAAAGGGAAATTCTAGGGATGTATAAGATTCACCTTGAATAGAGATTAACGAGGTCGTAAGGGTTGTTTACTGAAAACTATTCAAACTATGTCAAGATCTGCGATCAACACATACCCATACACACACACAAATCCTTTTACTTTTATTTATGTAGGCAACGAGTTTCTCACACATTCAAACACAACTAATCCTTTATAATCATACGCCCTTTAAGCATGACTTCAGTAATTTCAGAGGCTGCAGTACGGCGTCGAAGGTCTCCAGGGGGTGAGAACGAGCGAGTGCAGATCGTTCCTTCGGGATCTCACGATATTGGCATCTCAGAAGCGATGTCGTCGCCAAATATACGGCCTCCTGGGGCCCAAACTGTCATCGTAAATTCAATTAGAGGCAACCATGCAACACCTCACTCTCTCTGATATTCGTGCAACTAAATACCCTCTAAAACTGTCTTTCTTACTCAATGAGGAAATCTAGAACGCATTGATGACGGCATCGTTTTAACGCCACCTGATCATAGGATAGGGAATATACGAAACAAGTTTAATTAAGAAAGGGGAGAAACAGAAAAAATCATCGCTGTTTATTGCCTGTCGGATAATCAATTATTTAAATTACACTTTTTCCGTTTTAAGTTAAGGAAACGTGGTTACCTCGTTGACTACATTTCGTGTACCATAAGTCACAGGGTTTACACCAATATAACCCCAACGTTATGCTAATGCGAGCTGTTTATATCGGGTGACGGAGAGCGGATCGGCCTGACGGATGATGATTTATGTGACAGCTAATTTGAAGTAACGCCACGGAGGTCTCTGGCCCACTTTTTAGCGATTGCTCATGAATTTTACCAGCATATCCTCATGAATACTGCATGCATCTTTGCCAACTTGATGGAGTTGTACACTTTTAATGTGCTCGCTGCTTCTTTTTTTAGCAATCAGAAAAAAATAGAACAGAACTAACGATGTCTAAATTTAATCTCGAAGAAGAAAAGTTTTGTGTTCGTGAAGTTAACTTCTGGAACAATAAAAACTAAGAGAAGATATGGGTCAGCAAATAATACACAGGGAAAAGACAACCCCTAGTTCATTGAAACGACTCTGTCTTCCGCTTCTGTTTACGACATACACTTCTTGGAGGATATCCGAGAGTACGTTATGGTTCACGATGACGACGTTTTGATTTAATGCTCCCTTAACAGATTCAAAAAGTTCGTCGGTCTGGTCAGTTTTATGGTCTCAGATCGTAAACGAGCAGACGGTGAACTGCTTTATCTCGATCTTCTGTAATTCGTATTATGTCCAAATCTACTTTATCTAGAATTCCATTAGAGAAAGAAGATAAAAAAATTTGTAAAGATGTTATCCTTGTTGCGTGAAAGATATTTAGGGTTTTATAATGGAAAGTTTCTTTTTATACATTAAATTTATAGAAAATGTTGCTTGTAAAAAGTAGACCTATTTTAGAGGAAAAAAATTAAAAACTTCCGTGCGTTTCTTTAGTGCGTGTACACGTTAAAGGTGGTTCAGAGGGGCCTTAATTAATAGGTTACTTGTTAATTATCGTAGAAGATTATATAAAAGGGCAAACGCGTGCCCTACGCGATCGATATTCACACAGGGGCGGATTGCGTGCGAGCACGTGGCAGAACACCACCTGCCTTCTTCTTATTATATACACATAGGAGGTTTGTGCCAAGTTTATTTTGTTTTAAATGTAAACACAAGGAGAAGCCTCATATAGTAGATAAGTAGAACAAGAGGTGGCATTTCCGGTTTACTTTATGTGTATGTATTCTAGCAACTATTTGCAAATATTTGTATTTCAGAGGATTATTCTGATCATTCGCTAATTCTCATAAAATTTTAATAGAATATAAAATTAATAGAACGTCAAAATAAAAGGTTTCAGGGTAAATTTAAATTAATATTTTCCCAAAAGAAAAAGTAAAATTTGCAATCAATATATAGGTTTTCGCCTTCGTTACACGTATAGGATGAAATGCATTAATTGTATGTCAAAGAACAGAATAACAACAACAAAATCGCGAACAATAAATCTTAAAATATAAATCGTTCTGGTTAATGAGGTAATACGCATGCAGATTACTTGTGCATCCCTTGCAAAGTAAGCCATGCAAACAGTCGCAATTTTTACAGAAGAAAAATTACCATAAATTTAATTTGTAGCCAATATTTATGTAAATGACAAGTGAAAATGTTAAGTACGCCGTTAACTCGAGAAATAACCTCAATATAAAATGCGCTATAGTACGATAGCTATAAAGCATTAAAATAGGCAAATATATCTTGAGCAACAAAGAGCTGCGACGCTCTTCAACTAAAAGAATAAAAAATCTTGTAATTGAAGAAGGCAAATAAGCTCGCAAATCACTCGTTCAGCAGCTTCACGACTGCAAGAACTGTATTTGATTGCCAATAAAACTAACATGAGTCTCAGCTTTATTATTACGGGGATGGCTAGTTACGGATTTTATAGCGTCATCCCTTTTTGTACTTGCAGCTTTCCTATATAAAATGCAATTTAAGCTGTAACAACCTTTTTTCCATCTTAAAGAGCGTATTTTTTGCAATCAACATTATCTTGTCGCCGTTTGAACATCTTCCTGTCGTATAAACTGAAAATACAACGAGGGGAGTTTAGATGTTATATATTTGCGTGTATGTTTCCAACAACACTATTCACTATAAATATTTACTCAAGGCAAATTGAGTAACAAAACATTCTCACATACACTCATATATAAACCCAAAATTTCTCTTCGTATTTACACAAACAACAAGTGCGACTCGACGGAAGCTGGAAAACGTATTCGAGTTGCGTTTGCTTTTTGTTGTTCCAAATATATACTCTGTAGTCTGGATATACCCTGGCTGACTATCGTTTTCTTGTGACAGCTACAATACTTTTGCTAGTTCGATTCATATCGTGTTTAGGTTTTTATTGAACAGTGTTCGTCGAACAAACAGCAACAGTTTATTTGCTTCAAGTCGATTGCTAGGACAACAAATGTTAATACGTTTAAACTTTGTTTTGTTAAAAAAATAAATAAAACATCGATGCCGGTTTGTTTTTCCAGAAAGTAATAAAACACTTTTTATAGGATAATGCAGAAAATAAAATGCTGAACGGAATTTTTGTAGATTTGAATAAATTAATTTTCTGTTATCTTGAGTTATTTAGCTTTTTCTCGGTTAATTAAACTAATTTTAAAAGAGTCCCTCAAGGTATCAACGCAGGACAGCTGTTATTAATTGGTAAAGACTAAGGTACTAAAGAATCCTGTTCTACGTATACTCATTTCATGATTATTATTTTCTGTACCGTCAAATATTCCTTTAGCTTCCAAAGTCGTTCATCAGAACGGTTCGTGCTTTGAGAGAGTTCTGCAACGACATTTTCTTAGTTTTAGAGACAAGATTATTGATTTGATTTGATTATTTTAGGTCGGTAGAAGGGTTTTATTTTAATTAACCTGTCAGCATCTTACAATAAAAACTAATTGAACAAAAAATCAACTCAGCTCGTTCAGCTTGTCATGAAGATTACTAGTGCAATATACCAACCCAACCTATACCATATATTTTAAAAATTCTTTCATTTTGTGCAGTGGCAAAGCTAGACGTTTGAGCTGCTTGTATTTAAAGACTATTCACTAGTTGATCTCTTAGACAAATGCTGACAAACGGTTTTAAGATAATTTTTTACAGATTTGCGCACACAGCACTAGTATATCCGACGGATGTCCATAGGATATCCATATTACATCCACAAGATGTCTTATGGATATCCATTTTTCACTAAATTGGACGTTCACAGTACATTCACATAATGAATATTCACATAGGATGTACTATAGATACACCATAACGACCATAATAAGATACTGGTGGAGTTACGCATGAAAAAAGTGTTGCTCGCGCATTACTAAAATGCTCAAAAGCAAACGGAAATTTACGAAATAGGAACATCGCCATCTTGATAGCCAAAAAGCAACATTTCTTTTTATTGTTCTAACTTCTAACCTTAATAAAATTTTGTAGAGGACGACGGAGAATTAAATCGCTTCTAAGTTTCTATAGAACACATCTTTCCTATATTTTAGAATAAAAGATAATTTTCATCAATCAATCAATTCAACATTCCTTTTGAAATGTCCATAAGATATTTTGTGAATGTCCACTAAAGATTCACGAATTCTAAACAGACACGGACATAAAATGTTTATCCATAAGATGATCTTTCTGGATATCCACTGTATATCCGATGCAGGACATCTTATGGATATCCTCTAGACATCCACGGACATTCGGATGTTATATGGACATAAAATGGATATCCATAGGATATCCTCTGCTGTGTGAGTGTCTACGATAGGTCTACTAATTACAGTCTAGTTGTACTTTGAGAAAATGTATAACTTATTCAGTTTGCGACACCGATACAGTAAGTATCTGATGATCAAGCTATAAAAGTCTGGAAAACTCCTATGAGTGATCTAAACCTGCAGTCTGCGTACTTTAAACAACTATCATATTCAACCTATCTACTAGCGTAACTGATAGAATTTTGAACAGTCTTCCGTCACATTGGACAGCCCAGAGGTATCTGCAATAATCTTCGTTTAAATAAGTATGCTTGGAAAAGGAAATTTCTCTGCGTTTATTACTGCAAAACTGGCAATAATGGTTGGCAATACTGTGACACACTTTTTGGGCATTGTTTTTTGCTACTTAAAAAAGCATTGTCGCAAAACCGTGCAAATGAGGTGACTTACCATAGACACCGTGATGACTAAGTGCTACACAGTGGAGAATTAGGCAACTGAAACTAGCATTAAACACATCACGCATCATCCTGTTTACCACACAAAGGCACTTTGGGAAATTCTACCATAAATGCCAAATACCCTAGCGTCGGCACTGATTTAAAGATTCTTCTAAGTTCCGAATGGTATGGTATGAATCCTAATTTCCAACTAATAATCTCTTGGTCGCTCGTGTCTTCCGGTGTTTAGAATAAATTTTCAACGCTATTCTCTGAATTCTCGGAGTTTCTTCTAGACACTTAATAACAACATGGAACTGATATCTGTAAGTCTCGAAATTTGATTCATAACTCGACAACTTTGTGAATTCTAGACATACTTTTTGTACTTCTTCTACGTTTTGAACGGCATGTCGTAATTCGTAATTTCGGAAGTCTTGGTGATTTAGTGCCTATGGATGTTTTGAGTAGATCTCTAGCATTTTTCTCAAAGTTTCCAGACATTTAAGAATATTCTGAAAACCCATATCTGTACAATATTGTGAATTCTAAACGCACAAATGAGGCAACTTGCCATAGGCGCCGTGATGAATGCACAGTGGCAAATAAAGACAACTGAAATTGATATTAAACGGACCACCCACCAACCTGTTTATCACACATAGGCGCCTTAAGAGATGCTACTATAGGTGCCAAATGGTGTAGCACCGCCTGCTCTAAGTAGAAGCACTTCTCGGCACGTGTTCAAGGTTCCAGCGCGCACTAAGGAATTCTTGTAAAAATATCAATTGGTATAATAAGTTGGTGGATTTTCACAAAATGATCTAGTAATGAAAGAAAATCAAGAATTTACCTTGAAACAGAAGAAAATCTGATAAGTAATAATATATTAGATGATTACTAAATAAGAAATCGTTTTGAGCAAAATGTTTGTAAGATATAACAGTCAGTGATCGTAATGTGCTGCACCACTTCTAGATATCAATCAAATAAAAGCAAATAGGTCCAGAAGTATAAGACGAAAGAAAGCAACTCAAGCAGAAGTAAACTTTCTTAATTTTCTTTTAATGTTGGTATATCATTCAGGCAGGAAACCTAAAGATTAAAAAGGAAAAAGCATGGTCAAGAAACTTTCGTAAAACAGCTGTTATTTGTACACATCCTTAGTCCCCGAAGGTTTTACTGTATGTAGAAGCACAGACGATTTTTCAACCATATGTCCAATCTTTTGTCTTTTTGAGATGCAAATGTGGTAAACTTAAAATTCTAACTGGCAAAAACTTAAACGCAGCTCCGGCCTTTATCGCAAGGATATGAGGCCACTCTTAAAATTATAAATAAGTTTTGGGATGGGTTCAAATAAAGATTTAAAGTTTTTAAAGGATTTATACACCTTTCAATTTCAATACACAAAACTCAATAAATAAGAAATGTTAAGGATGAACACACCGTCCTTTAACTGCACTGCCTTATTTTACTCTTAGTCAGAAAACTTCAGTAATTACTATAAGTTTTGCTATGTCCTGTGCTTTGAATTCAATCTGTAAATTTTGAATAAATAAGCGTTTCTGTCTTTAAGGGTTTTCATATTAACCAATATGTTAGATTTCTTTAAAAAAAAACTCTTTGGTTTAACAAAAGATATTTCGTCTGTTTTGATCAAACTTAAAAACAACACAGTTGTGGAAATCATTACGCATAGTAGCTCTGCTTTTCCTGTTAGATCATTCTTAGAAAAGTGCGGACCTAAAGCATACAGCACCTCTTATGTTTCGTCCGGGAAAATCTTTGACAAATTACATGTACGTATGTACTTAACCATTATTTTCTTTTCAGCTGATGGAGCTGCTCACAGTATAAAGTATTTACTATCGGCAGAAAACAAACTTCTCTAATAATATAAAAGAGGTTGCACAAAAA
>VTPC01091042.1:20344-80342 GCA_011009095.1 Ignelater luminosus | reverse complement strand
GTAAACTAAAGTAAGTGGATAAAATCACAAAGTTCTATGTTACGACCTAGAACAGTGCAACTTTGACATAGTTAATATTTTTATACGTAAATTACACGAAAAATGAGTGCAAGTGATGAAAAAAATATCTTCTATGAAGATGGATTTGGTTCAGATACAGGCCGTGAATGACAACCGGAAGAAGATAAGGAAAATAAAGATGAGCATAGGTAGCTTTAAAATTGTGATTTAATTTATAGTTTTGGATAAGTTACATTATTTTTGGTTTTATTACAAAAATGATGAAGAACAAGTAGTACTAAATAATTCCAAAGCGTTGTGCTGATAAAATCGCCCTTCAGTTCCCAAATAAAAATGACCACGATTGATGTCACAAATAAATAGTATTCTTCCGTCCGCAAAACAAAAAAGTGACATAATAATATATGTTAAGCTTTACTTTACCTTTTTGCAGAAGAAAAGAGAATTCACACAAGAAAACGTAAAAGATGCCCTGAGAAACCGAAATCTAACATCCGAAAAACCAAAAGAGAACGAGGAAAAGAATATATTGGACTGCGCAATTTGTCCTTATAAATGTAGTCTAATTAATATATCAAACTAGAAACGTGGTTAGAATTTTAATAATTATTACTCATTGGATAAATTAGCAAACACCACGTTTATCGGTTTCAACTGTGAACTATGTGTTCCAACAAAAATAAGGGAGGTCAAAAATAGTAAAAATTGAAAGAAAGCAAAGTATTAAATGTTCACTCAAAGTTAAGGAAAGAAAGATAGAGACTTGTAAACAACATCTTTTTTAACTCTTAATGTAAATGAGCAAACTACATGTATACAATGGATTACAGAATAGAAATAATAAGACAAATACAGTCAAGACAAGCAAGCAGGGACTATATACTATGTAAAAAGAAAATTTCAGAACGTGTCTTGACATATTCCAATACTTAGATCTTTTCATTTTATTCTAAAAGTAGATTGTCAGTTTATAATTTTAGGCCACATTTATCACTTAATAATCAAGTTTATGGTTGTCTTTGGTCCGAGTTTGTAATGCGTCAAAAGGGGAACGATTAGGATTTGAAAGAAACAGTTAAGGATCATGTAGAGATCAAGAAGACTATATGGAATTCACTTGTTTCATATGCAATTGCCCACATTATGACGAAGCAAAATATTTTATAAAAAATAGAAGAAATATTGAAACATTCAACTCAACAGATAGTGTAATTGATAAGTAGAATATTATTCGCCAGTTTTTCTTTTACTTACGCTATTAAAAGTTAATAGCAAAAAGCCAAACAAAGTAATTCAAATGAAAAATTCCGATTTTTTGGAATATCAATCTTTAGCCAACTGTTACAACTACAACCACGACGAGGGGCTTTTTAATCTAGTTATTATTAAATTAGTTATAAAACATCACATGCAAAGAAAGAATTTAAAATAGTTAACATTAAACGTGCTACGAGAACAGCTCAGGAAGCAAGTCACATGCTTTTTCCAGGCCTAAAAACATGTACCATAAAGCCTAATTTTTCTGTGACAAAAATATGTGCTATAAGAGCTATGTTACCATACATGCCACAATAAGATCGAGAACATTACAAAGCAGTTACACTAAATTTAGTTGAATTTACAATTAGAGCACCTTAAAAAAAGAAGGGGCAATGCAAAGTAAAAAGCATAACAGTGCAGCTAAATACTGTGGATATAATACAAATTATAAAGTGCTGGATATGTCATTTTAAGTGATGGTACAGATAGTATGTATCACTTAACTTATGTATTTGTAAGCGTAACCTTACGCGAGAAAAGGTTACGTAGGTTCGAATCCTACCTGCGGTAAAAATTTTAAATTAATTCAATTAATTTAAATTGTAATATAAATAGATTTTCTTTCTGCAATCTGCAATCGATTGCCAATGAAGCTAGTAGCGAAAGAATTGCAGGAAAATAAATAATTATTCAAGGCAACGTAGAATTTCTCATTTATCTGCGTTATTGCCGTTTCATTTTATTAAATATTGTAACCAGTCATCCCTCGAATATACTAGAGAAGTGTCGAACAGTCTCGGCGTTGCTGGTCGAATGTGTCGGAGAGTGTCCAGAGTTTGCGACGGTCGAATGTGCAAGAAAAGGCGCGAACCTTCTAGACTCATCGAGAGGAACGAGGACACGTATATAAGCGGTAGCATAATAGAGCCAGTTAGTTCTACAGTAAATAACTTTTCTGTACATAAATAAATTAATTAGTTAGTGTATATAAATACTGGAAATAAATTGTAATAAACTAAGTAAAAATAAATATTAAAAATAAATACACGTTTTTGTCATAACGTAACAATATTTGAACCTTTTGATTTTTGTTTTAAACAAAAACATTCATGATATGTTGATTATTCTTATAATAGTATTTATAAGATTCTTGCCTTTTTTGTATGTAACTAATTTGCCAATTCAACCTGCGTTTTCTGTAGCCAGTTTCTCTAAATTCTTGCTTAATGTACTTTTTCATTTTTCTTTGATTTACTTTAATTTACTTACATAGTTTTACTAATATTGCCTATATCTTCATCAGGATAATTATGTAAATTGCAAATAATAAATTTAATTTAAGAGTCATGTTGCTCAGAACCTTTTGGTGTCTCAGAATCGCATTTACCTTTATTTTATTCCATAAAAAACAATAATGTATCACAAATGGATTTATTTATTTAGTATATGTAGCTAAATTTAAAAGGTATAAAGAAAACAAAATACGGAAATTTTCCATAACCCAGCGATTTATTCGAATATAGGTCAAATATGAATACAAATGCTTTGAAACGTATTTTTCCTGAAGTAGCTCGAATAACAAAAGTTTCTTAGAAGTTCGCATTATTTCAAATATGTTATTCTAAATGTAACAGTTTTACCCTGCCCAACTTAACTTACTACGTTAGTTTCTTCAAGTTTGCATATTATTCTTTGGCAAATAGAATTCAAATACGTTTCCGGTTTAAATATTAGAAAAAAAGAACATCGGTATTAAAATTCCTTGCAACACCTGGCCTAATATATGGCACCCTTCAACTCGACTCTATATTTCTTAGAATTTGACACATTTGCTTTAAAAGTAGCTAAGCATCGACCCACACTTCATCATGCAGTCTACGAAAGGGAATAAATCAAATACGAAAATATTAACGTCTGGGGAAATTTATTTGCACATAAAGTTAACAGAGTCTTACTTGCGGTTTAGATACTGATAAAAAGTTACCGGTACACTGAAATATAAAGTTCGGAAGTAATAGGCAATATCCTGAGCTGGTGCTTCCTGAAAATTTGTTGGAAGATGCGAAATTGACTTACTTCAACTTTTCTGGTGTTATTAAAAATTTGGACGCGTATTTTTAAACTTTTAATACAATTAACGGAAATGGTGTTTAAAATCCAAGTTGTTGAAACTTAATCGAGTTTGATATATTCAGGAGGAGCCTCTGAAGTTAGTACAATTCAAGTAATTTCTGACGTTTTAACAAAAAGTAAATTAACGAAACATCACTCAAATGCAGGGTGATTAATTAAGTTATACAAAATTTATTATTTGCTCTATTATTGCCTTCTTTAAGGAAAAGGTTTGTTTACATCGTTTCGAGTATAACTGAGTCGACAAAATTGGTAATTCTTGTTTTATTTATAATGACGTGAGCATTGATTCATGCATGTAACGACTATTAGTTTCTATGAGTATGAGATTTCCGAGCTTAAAAATAACCACTACGTGCAATCAAATACAGATTATCTACGACTGTTAGAGAAAAACAATTTCAAGGAGGTTAAATAATGGGCTCATTATTTAACAGTCGTAAGTAAATTACTTTTCGTAATTTCATTTCTTCATAAATTATTTATTTATAACCTTTGTAATCTTATACCTTCACATATTCTGTTAAACTTTTAACTAATTGTCTGTTGAGACTAAATTAGGATTCCTATAGTAAATTTTATTGATTGTAATTTATAATGTGGCAATATCAATTAATATATTACAAGTTTTAAATAAAATGATTACTTTAAAATTTCTTTCTACTTAATATCAAATATTATATTTTGTTTTCTCTCTCACGTCAAACACTGTATCTTTGCATACTGTATTTATGATTATCTAGGAAATGCTACATCAGACACATTTTCAAACCAGCTTTGTGTGATTTCTTTCTGACAGTCATGGTTAACATAGTTCATTTAAGATTTCCATTTCCATTTCTATAAATCAGACAACCATAAGAAGAATCCTTTTCGGCAATGGTTATATCATTTATAGTTGCAGTGCCGAATAGGTAGTGTTATCTTGTGCAATTCTCGTGATATTCTAAATAAAGGGAAAATTCCCTCAGGTAGTAGTCTACTGCGCGCCGTTCACGCCACTTGGCTTGTAGACAATTTGTCAATTTGCGGGAATTTTCCCTTTTTTGGGAATATCAAGAGAATTATGGTTACTGTATCTGTTCAGCGGCAAGTATAATATTACACTAGTTTTCCTGACTTTTCAAACATTTTTACCTTTATAAGACTGTCAGAAATTTGTTTTATATAATACCTTTATAAAATGCACCTGCTGCGAACAATTTTGATGTCGTGCATAATATACATAGGGTAGTTATCTATTCGGTCAGGATTCTTTAGCGTGTTCTATTGGCCAAAAGAATTAAAAAGGTTTATACATATGGAAGTGTATCCAGAAATGCTACCTGTACAGAATATAGAGTTTTCAAGTTTCATGGGTTTTTACTATTACTGATAACAAAACCATGTACAACATAACATATTACGATAAGAAGTAGCAGGTTTTCTTGAAATACGTCACACATGTATTTTCTGTGTTGTGTTGGGTTAAAGGCAGAAAATAGATTAGTCATTAACCATTATTTTTTGGCGTTGTATTACGTACAGCAAGTACAAGCTCTAACAGAACCTGATTCTTACTCTTTAATTTCAGTCATTTTAAAGGTTGGTGCATTTAAATTTAACTGAAATGTATCTTTTACAAATTAAACAGAATTATAAAGGGGCAAAGAGGTAATTAAAAATTTTCATAGCAACTACCAATAATCGGAAAAAATTTTCATGCTATTTTACTCAGACTTAACATCAATGACAGTTTTCTTAAAACGTATGGGCAGACGTGGCGGAAGCTTCCTTGAATAGTCTATTTTGTTTTACCTCTAAATCTTAAACCAATCAATATTTCTTGAAACTGCAACCTTCCCTGTTGGAAAGGGTAGTCTTACTGCTTGACTATTTTAGAACAACACACATTGTAACTGCTGAATTAGAAAAGGAGGGCCCGGTGCTTTTCTGATTTTTTTCTCTCTCAATTATTGGACTATTTTCTTTGCAAAATTGCTAGTATACAATATCGTAATTTTCAGTGCATAGATACTCGAAGAACATAATATCATTCGGAAATCCTAAAACTTCTGGAAAGTGCTTTAAGGATATATTGATTGCATTTTGGTCAATCCTAAACCTGCCTCATTGTCTGTACAAGAAGCATTTTCAGCCTTACGTACTTCCATATAATTACTCCGTGTTAACGGTTTATTATCAAAACTACATAGATACATATTACAGGCAAACTAAACAATCTATATAGCATTTTTCGACTTCAATTCCTTGAACTATCTTGTTTGTAAAACTGCTAGCATACAACATCGTAATTCTCTATAATTTGGTATCTTCTATTTGAGGTCGTATGGGAAGAGATGGTAATACCTAGTTTTCTAATTAATTAGTTGGGTTAGTTAGTAGGTCTGGCGAAATATTATTTTTTGTAGTAAGCAGGATACAGGATATAAATATTTCCACGCTATTAAATTTTTATTGTAGGGAAAAAAAATTTACAGCTGTCTTATTTCTGCAGCTGGTTTATTACTGTCATCTTATATCAGGCTTAGCGAGTTTATAAGTCATCTGTTCATCTTAATCTCTGCTTAATTAGCCCTAGCTTAAGACTGTTTATTATCTTATTTGTATTATAAACTTTATTTGCATTAATTGCACCTCTTTGTGTTATTCCTATTTTATATTACGACAGACAGCGCTAGGCGACGTTTAATTTCTCTGTTCGTTTAAAATCTTTACTAATGAAGTTATCTTCTATAGAGATAAACTTTAATTATTATGGTTATTTAAATTTTGCTCTAGTTCGAATAGTAATTAAATTAGAAATGTTTTGCCTTACTAAACTAATTTCTTTTAGACCTCCATTAGACTCAATTTTGAATTATCTTTGATTTGTAATTGCAATTCACGCTTTGGAAGGTATAAAGATTCCTTTTTCTATTTAAACTTTTTTTGCTTTTCCTGATTTCAGATGATAAGGTTTTATTTTATAGAAATCCTTGTTAATTCTTTTCTCCAATAGAAGGTATATATTTTCAAGGTTGACATCTCATTGGGACATTTTCCTAAAATTTTCCTGCAGCATTTCTGAGATGTGCTTTGCAATTGGAAAATATAAAAAGTTGTGGCCTCGTTGAGAATTTCACGTTGTTCGAATGGGGAGTTGCAGTCAGCTCTTTTGGTGTGTAGCTTGTGTTTCTGAGAAAAATTTCCTTTTCCTCCTGCACCTAGGACTTTTCCGTTTAATGCTTCTGAACAGAGCGTAGTGCTGTGTGTGCTTGTGCCTCTTATTTCTCTGAGAATAACGACATTTATTTATTTAATATTCCTAGGGTTTTTTTACCATTTTTTCATCTGAGAAGCCTCAAAGTTTTGGGGGTAAGTTTTCGTTCTGTTTTTCTTAATTTGTCTAATTAGGTTTAATCTGGATATACAGCTTCCTTCTTATTCCACCCGGTTCTTCGTAAAATTTTTTGTATCTTTAGAGCCAGTTCTTGGACGTCTGAGCAACCGGTATAGTCTTATGATCCAGGTCGAAATTAAGAAGTTATCCTGCTTCTTCACGGCTTTCACTCTCATCTCATTACAGCCAGATGTTGGATTAATTTCGTGATTTGTGTTTAAAATAAAAATGATTTAACGACTTTAGTAATAGTAATAGTTATGTGCTTTTACTTTCCTGCAAAGATGTTCCTTTTCTTGAATCTTTTTTTTTAATCTCTAGAGTAAACCAGAATGGATACCTACTTTGATAGATCACCTTTTTTGAAACGAAATCTAGAATTACTTTATTAGTTTTTTTTAATAGTTATGTTTATATTACCTTCTAAAGGTAATTGCAATTAACAAACCATAAAAAATATTTATATCAGCCTAGAACAAAACAAAGACCATATTAAATTAAAGTTTGACAAGATATGAAAATAAGCGTCGCTATTGGGTTTACGGAAGAAATGGAAATTTATAGTACAGCCTTTATCAAAGCCTACAACAATCATTACGAAAAGAATCAAAGAAAGACCCGTTAACGTGAATTATTACAAACTAAATTTTCTTAATATTAATAAATTCCAGAACCGGGACTACAAAAAACTGAGGAACCTGAAACCAAGGTTTCTGCCTGAGACTGTATAGACTTAACAAAGATACTGTTCAAAAAACAACACCTGGAGTTCTTTTTCAACCAAACAAAAATAAATGAATCCCGGATTCATACAGACTGTCCAGTGTCGATCTAAAGAATTAATCAATAATCCCTCAAGGCATTACATAATGATGATGGCTAAAGAAAGAACCAATTAGAGATGATAACCACCACAATATTAGAGCAAACAGTGGTCAAAAGGCAACAAACATCCTGTAAAAGGAAAAGATTGAAATTGCAGTCGTACAGACAGAGAAATTAATTACAAAACTGACCATATGTAACGAGCGCAAAATCGTTACACTACAAAGGTGCCAACTATTTATAACTCGATAGTGTGGTAGCATTACAAGAAGAATTTAAAAAAAGATAAATGTCTAAGATAATAAGTAAGGGGCTTTTATTTAATCATTAATTTGCTAATAACTGGAATGATTAACCGGTATTATCCACACGTTAATCTTGATTAGTTAATTCAGGCCAATATCAATTTCTGAAAATCCTTCAGAAAGTTTTGATTATAACTTGGCAACAAATGTAGATATTTAGAATTATTTCGTATAACCACATCAAGATAAATAACTGTCGATTTTACAGTTTAATTTAATGAACAAAATTCTTTCAATTTCTTATGTACTTATTAACTAATGTACTCCTGGTAAAAGTAACACGGCTTGTTATAACTCAGCTCTATTATATCAGTTCTGAATAAATAAGTATTACAATGAATGTAGTTCATAAGGACTTATAAAGGTATATCAGCTAATAATTATTATAATTGAACGAATAATTTATACTCCGTTAAAGTTTCTTACAATATAGGAAAAAATTCAAGGTTGAAACGTTTTTTCTTTTATAGCTGTTTTTTTATTATGTTAATTAAAACTTTTATATCAAACGTGTAAAATAAATTTAAAAAGTTTATATTGAAAAGCAATATGACCTAACGAATAATAAAAAAATGCAGTTTAAGGTAATAAGCAAACGCTCTCAATGAGAGGTGAAATCTAAAAATAGTAGATTTTGTTTCTAACAACCTTCAGCCTAGAAATTCAATTTAGAGGTAATTACAAAAGGACTTTTAAATTCAGCGTGTAATCCAACATATTATTTTTAATGAGCACAGCATATATACAGTAAATGAATAAATTATGTAAGCATAGCCGTGGGATATGTTAATTACGCCTTTGTAATATCTCATAGGATGCTTGATTTCTTGCAGGGTGTTATTATTGTAGACACAAATATCTCAAAGACAATAGTGTATCACGAAGCTCACGTTGACACAAGGGGTACAGGATGACAAGATGTTCTTGCGAATATTGAATAAACACGGGCTTCAATACCCCTACATTGTCAATACACCCTCGGATATTTGTCGAATGCGACTGCGACTGCGACTGCCGACAATCTAAAATGAGCTAACAATTTTCGGTTCCTATATTGAATGAGGGCTTATTTATCCCAGTCTATTTTTATTAATTCCTCAATAAATTACAGAGACAACTCCCCTGCGAAAAATGGGACAGATGAGACGAGGAAATAAATAAAACAAAAAGGTTCTAGAAAGCTGTTGAGTTCCTAATTTTCAGATCAAACCACCGAAATTCCCGTTTCCAATTTTGTTTATTTTCCCACATATGGACCATTAAATGCTTGACATTTTCTCAGGAGCGAGATAAAGGTTGAAATAGGTATAGAGTAAGAACTAAGCAACTGCGGGTAACCCGGGTATCTTTTTGTGTTTTTGCCAACGAACGACGGAAAGAAGGAAGTGTCTACGTCTTCAAGCGACAAATGCGACTTCTTTGCATTTTATTGTGTTCTACTGATGGACAGAGTAAAATGAACTCGAGATCTTAGATGCGAAAACAAGAAAGAGAATAGTAGCACAGTTCGGAACGGAAACGGCGCGACGGCGAGGTTGACACCGAAACTAAATGAAGAATAATTTAAAAACTAAAAAGAACAGAAAACGTCATCATAAAGGAACAAATAGATTCTATGACTTTTTTTCATTAATTATACATAAAGATTTGCCATGCAATTATAAAACAATGACTCGTGGAAGAATATCTGTGCAATTAAGATACAAAATTGATTCAAATCATAAATGTATTTATACAATACATAATTCTTCGCATTACACAATTACTGTTTTCATAGGACGAAAGATATAAATAGAGATAAAAGTAGTAACTGCAAATGTTTCAGTACTCACATAAAGTATTTTCATTTGCAAGAATTCTTTGTGACTAGCATGAATATTTAAGTTTTGTAACATTCTTCTTGTTCAAAGGTAGATTACTTATCTTGCACTTCTGTATTATAAAATTAATAATAGTAGCAAGAAATATATTTGAAGAAAAATTAGCAACTTTAACAAGATTCATTTAAAACTTACCGAATATAATAAAAAAGAATATACCAGACTTTAAAAATAGGTACATCTTTTCTAAACCTTTATTAATTCAAAACTTTAGAAAAGTAAAAAAAAATTAAGAAGTTTAACTTTGTTTTACTCGAAATAATCATTTTTTGGAAGTTTTTTAAACATGAGTTTGAATGTTAAGACTGCCTGAATATTTTATTTAAATTAAATGATTGAATTCACAGGTGAATTCATTACTTATACAGGGCACTTTAACTTTAAAAGCGTATTTTAGGGACCACAAGGATCAAAGACATTTATCATGAACCAACCCACGGCGTGCACATTTATTTATTTTTTTTTAATTTAATTTTAATAGTTGTTATTATTATTAGATTTCTCAGTATTTCAGTCTAGTTTTAGTTGTTGTTATTGTAAATGTTCCTTTTTGTTTATTCAAATACATCTTAACGCAAACAAAATAATAAAATAAGTTTAAATAAACTTAGACTCAGTATGTTTATCAAACCGAGTCTTACACTTAATTATGTTAATATGCCTTAGCATATGAATCCTGATTAAGATATCCAGCAAAAAATTGGACGATAAAAGAATCATCATTTTCTTTCTAAAAAACGCAATTTTTTAAAAAGATAATATGGGATTATACATCTGAAGAGCAGTTTTCGACAAAAACGTAAAAAGAAATCCAGGTCCGTATTGAAAAAAATTGACCTGATGATGATATCTGAAATACAAACGTCGTATTTAAAAAATTATTACACCGTTTTAAATAACATCAGAAAGGGCTCTAATAATGTGTTTTTAAATAAATTTGAAAACAAAGGCGTAAGAAATTAAAAACGAAAAATTATTATTTCAGTTTTTTCCGCATATCTCCGGAAGTATTCGAAATTTTTAAACTTTTTAAATGGCATGTTGTTAGGCACATAAATGCGCAACTTTGCAATAAATTTTTTACGGTTTTTGAGATCCCCATACAACTACTCGAATTTGTAACACCCTGTATACAGGAAATGAAACATAAAACTGTAAAATAATTAATCGGCGTAAATCGCATAAAAATAAATGAAAGCTGATATGCAAAAATCGATTGCATATGGAATGCAACAATCCATACAACCTTAATGAAACTGTGATATAACAGCACAAACGAAAATTTGGATTCAAAGATTACGTCGAAGTATTTTATAGATTTTATTGACGCAGTTTTTGATTTTTTTTCTTGATTTCTAGTGAAAAGGAATACACCGCAAAATTTGTAGTGAATACGTTTTGTGTTCATACTAAATCCGCAGAAAAAAATTGAATTTCTTTATACGCAATAAGTAATTAATAAATTATTAATAATTATTAATTACTGTCACTTACGTGTTTTACTGCACCTTAGCTTTTGTGTGCTTTTGTTTCCTAAGAATATTGCCAAGCACTGCTGTTAGAGGCGCTGTTGTTGAAAATGTTCAAGTACACCGTTTTCAAGATACAGCATACCAAGATTTCATTAAAAATTTATTGTCTATTAGACACCTCCAGAACAATGTGCGATATTAAGATCAAATCAACATCTTTATTACTATGGGGTAACTATTATTCTACTAAGTTCTGTATTGATCATTGTCCCCAGCTGAGGAGAGAGGTGGAAAAACAAATAAATGCAAAAAATATTTATGCCAAACAAATATATAGTTCTGTTGATTTTGCAATTTACAGTCAATCTAACAGAGTAGAGAATGTTTCTGTTCCGCTTTTCTCGGAACATGCGGTAGTTTAGATTAAATGGGGATTTTGTGGTATATCAGAGAGAAAAATTTTAACTAACAGATATTAAATGAAAGAGAACTCACAAAAAGCTAAATAAGGAGCGCAATTTCTATTTTAAAAAATGGCAAAACCGCATAAACAGGTAGAGAGACAGGAAAAGAATAATCATTGTTTTTAATAGTCCACTGCTTGGTTGCCATTACAGTTTAGTATTATTTACTATAACAACTTAAAAAGATATAATGCGAACAAAAAAAAAACTAGAACTTATTAAAATAACAGTAGAACGCTGAACATAAGATGAATTAATATGATTATGAGGAATAGCTAAACTGTCCTTAAGAACTGATAAAATAAGTTTTGGAATTACCTAAATCTTGAGATATTTTTTGCTTTTTTTAAAACAATCCACTAAAAATCTTGTGATAATCCCTCTAGCCCCAATAAACAGTCCAATCACTTCCCAGTTCTTGATACCATTCTTTTTCCTTATATCTGGAAAGCATGCTTCGTAGATAATCTTTTTTTCTAGGTTAACTTCGTCAGGTTTAGTTACATTAGTGAACTTATGAAAGCACAGGCAAAGATTTGTGTAGTTATATCGTACATTTTGTTAAATAAGATGTGGAAGAAAAGACACTGTCAAAAGAACAACTAGAAGGTATAGATAATATATATACCTTTAGATGGGTACTTTTTTAAATTAAACCAATCACAGGTTGTTTAGCGTGTATGCATTATTCACACCTCCAAGCGACATGCGGTTTACGTGTTTTTATAGTAAAACTGAAACATTTACTTAATATAAATAATAGTAGTTAAATAATATATTATTTAATAAAAATCACTTAGAGAAGTTAAGTGATCAAGAACTTAAAGAATTACTACATTGCAATGATGATATGGATGTTGAAATACACATTTTAGAAACTGTTGAACTTTCAATTCTGTAAAAACTCACATTTAGTTTAGTTACATAACGTAAATTTGAACATTCTAGAGCGAATAGAAGAAAAGTAATTACATATTTTATAACGTGGCTACCGCTTAGTAAAAACTGCGCCAAAGCCTACACAAACTTTCAACTGCAGATTATAACGAGTGAAGCACTGTGCATGGTATACATGACAGCGAACTCTACGCCACCTACATCGCAAATGTATTCGACCGCAAATGATTAAGGCAGTAAGGGATCTCAAAAAATATCTAAAAGTAATTAGAATCCTTTGTAAGGACTACACGGCAGAAATAAAACTTGATGCTTAATTGTTGCAACCAACAAAAATTGAAACAGAAGTGAGGGAAGGGTGTATTCTGTTCCTGGTAGTTATAGATTGTATAAAGATAGCAGAAGAAAAATAAAGTGGGAAGACTTTGAACTCGCTGATGGCAAAGCCTAATTATTACCAAAGCTTGGAAAAATAAAATAAAATAGGTACTGATGGGAAAAAGATTAAGAAAGTAAGTAGATAGATGCTATCTTGGAAAGCTAGTAAGTTCTAAAGTCAAAAAAGAAAAAGATATAAATAGGAAAATATGTTCTACACATAAATCCTTTCATATCTTGGGCAAATTTTGTGATCATTTTAAAACCTCCCACCTTGAATAACTTTTTAATTAGTAAAATTATCAAAAATCGCTGAAACGCGTCGATTTTGTTGTGGAGGGGGACATTTAATAACTTACTCTAGTCAGTTGAAAAACTTTCACCCTTCCCCCCAACCACTCCCACTCCAGAATTTCAAATGGCACTACCCCATGTGTGATATATTATTTTAAAGCGTATAAGATTCTCAATCCTTGACATCAAAGAAAATCAAAATCGACCCAGCCGTTCGTGAACTAGAAATAGAAATGTATTTCAATTTAATCAACACACTTCTGTTTCTAGTTCACGAACGGCTGGGCCGATTTTAATTTTCTTTGATGTAAAAGATTGAGAATTTCATACTTTTTAAAATAATATATTACACATGGAGGTAGTACCATTTAAAATTTTGGGATGGGAGTGGTTGGGAGGAAGGTAAAAGCTTCCCAAAATTTTAAATAACACTACTCCATGTGTGATATACCATTTTAAAGAGTATAAAGTTTTCAATCTTTTACATCAAAGAAAATTAAAATCAGCCCAGCCTAATTGAATAGTATATGCTAGCTTTACAAAAGTCATGTCTGAATTAGAAAGAGAAAATAGAATCATTGCAATTCTCATACTTTGTTGACAAACTATCTGCAGATAATTAGGTGCCAACACTGGATTTCTGATTAGTATGTGCAACGAAAGCTGTCTGACAAATTGTTGGTTTTTAAATCAGTATTTTAGTTGCAAGACAGCGGTTAACATTGTAACAAGATTTGAAACACGTAAAGATTTTATATTCAGTTACTCCCACATGAATTCAAAAACTCAAAGTAAGTTCTTTACAATAACAAAACTATTTTCTTTTTTGATTCAACAACGTGAAATGTATGCAAACGTATTATCGGTTTTACGACTTCATTAGTCTTAAATTATATTCTCCACGTTACTTCACGTGATGCATTTTACACCATTTTGTAGATGCATTATTTTAGTTTGACGACTTCTCTCTTATGTTTTGCTCTTGTTTGCTCTAGGATGTTTTTTTCTACCCTTTTCAGAAGTATAATTTAATCTATATCCAGAATCGAATTTTTCAAACTTTGAAAAATTTATCCAAAGAAGGAGCAGTTAGAACAGCTTTTGAAGGCTTAATAGCCTTCTCAGTAATTCAGACGAGGTCAATCGCCTAATTAAAGATAATATTTATTAGACGTATCTCATTTCGGTATCGAGATCGGTGGGAAAAAAGTAGGTGCAAAATGGATTCCTTTACGAAACACAATGAAGAGCGGTTTCAAGGCAAGAATTTCAAGCTTTGTGAAGGAGTATTAGAAAATGTAGCTTTCTAATTCTAACCCTGGAAGACCAAAAGAATCATTTGAGGAATCTTCCACAAGAACTAAATCGAGCAAAGTGGAAGACTTAGTTGCTAAGCATTCTTCATTAGAAGTCTGTCTTTATGATGAAGGCAAAAGAAGTGCAGTAGTATCTGACGTTGGAAATGCGGCATCTATTATAGTACGGGAAATTTCAGGCAGCAACAGAATGCTTTAAGACCATTAACGATTGTGGATGCATTGGATCATTATGTTGATGCAAAATGCAATTCTTTTGCCTACAAATTAACACCAAAAACTCATATGAAGGTAGGACATCATTTTTCCCCTCTTATTATGCTTTTCGGAAAGCAAAACAAGATTTATTTCATCCCAGACAACCATCACAATCACTGAAATAAGTACAGAGCTTTATCTTCAACTTACTCTTGATCATTGACTGAACAGATTGCTTTTGTCACAAAGTGATATTTTCAAAAATCAAAACAATTTTACGTTAAATTGCAAATGGGGTTGTGATGGCAAGTACAAACAATAGTTTTCAGCATCTATGACAATGAAAAAATTCAAAAATCCTACAAAGTCGTCCGAAATAACGGGGATTGATTTGGCCCTTATAGAAAATTTAGGGTTTTTATTGGAAACTTTGTCGTCTGGCCACAGAATTGACAACTTTGGGAAATGTTGTTTAGAGACCAGAAATATTTGATATTTCATGCCCTTGACTTTGCACAAAATCGTTTACCACGCAAGTAACGTTATTAAAAGCTTGTTTTACCTATTAAGCAGGGCAAGAAGCCAGACATAAGGTGTAGTAATTTTTAAAAACGTCAAACGTGGAAAATATCAAGAGTAGCGACGATTACTGATTTATTAACAATGTTGTTCGTTGGTTCAACTGCAATAAACTCTGATTCGGAAGGAGATAGTAGTGAGTTAATGTAATATTGATGTTCATTCTTAATTTTTAGGATTGTATAATGTTACTTGTAGTTGAGTATAATTCTGTAACGTATTTTCCTTTATTTGTAAATAAGTGCATCATTTTGAAAATATTTTATTCAGTAGAACTTTTCAACTTCTTTTTAATGAATAAATCCAGTTTTTAGCTCTATTGGGACGATTACAAGCAAAACTACTAAAAAATAATTTTGTCACGCTTCCATCTACTACTCGGTTTACTGTGCACCCGTTCGTGAACTAGAGACAGAAACGAATTGATTAAATTAAATACATTTTTGGCTCTAATTCACGATTTTAATTTTTTTTTATGTGAAAGATTGAGAATTATACACTCTTTAAAATAATGTATCACACATGGGGTAGTGCTATTAAAATTTTAGTGTGGGGGTGGTTGGGGGAGGGTGAAAGTTTCCCAACTGATTAGAATAGGTTATTAAATGTCCCCCTCCAAAACAAAATCGACACGTTTCAGCGATTTTTGATAATTCTACTAATTAAAAAGTTATTCAAGGTGGGAAGTTTTAAAATAATTACCCTGTATATAGTATAGAGCAAGAAGAAAAAACCTAAAAGCTTTTAGATCAAACCAGAAAATTATCATACTGTGTTGTTCAAAAACATGGAAAGTCGACAAAGTAGAAACTATAATTTGTCATAAACAAATACCTGAAAATAATTTGTAAATACAAAAGACAATTAAGAGACGAAAATTAAGTTGAGTTGGACAGAAACAGCATCCAAAAACGGCCAAATAGGATTTCACGGCACGCACTAGACTTCGAGGTTCCCGGAAAGAGAAAAATAGGAAAAGCAGCTAACACCTGGAGAAGAACATTGCATACAGAAGGAACTAAGAACTCACAATGTGACTTAGGGCTAAGTGAAGAGAAAAGTAGGTGCAGAAACGAGTCATGAGAAATTTCTGACACGTATGCAACACCCGACTGATAATACAACCCTGTCAGTCACTACTACTGACACTTAAGAAGATACTTCCCTGACAGATTGAAGATTGCAGCTGTCCCGTTTGCACATAGAAGACCGTTAAATAATCATGTAAAAGATTAGTGAGTATACTGAATTTCTGAAATCTACAGAAACAAATTTAGTTTGATATAATAAATACTTAAAGTTCTTAGATTGTCAGATTGAAATATACCTTGCTTACGCAAGGCCTTCAGTCATATCTTGTTGAGTATACCTACTGAAGACACAGTAAGAATGGATTAGTACTGCAATGCATCAAATCTTACATCAGTTATATATAGGTCCTAGTTCATAACTCTAATTCTATTAGGAGTTCCACAAGGGGCTCATTTAAAACCATTATTTTTCATTGTTCAAATTCATTTACAAACATTAATATGATTTTGAGCGTATTACACTGTTCTGACTTGCTGACAAATGTATGAGCCGAAGAGTAAATATTGGCACAATATTGTTTTGTCCTTAATTTGAATACCTTTAAAACAGCAAGTGACCTGTCAAAATAAAGATAATAGGTCGTATTATGGTCATTGTATTAAATTTAAAGGAGATTTTAATAGACGTCTATTAAAAAATGAGAAAGATGGTGTTATGAATGTTTTGAGAGATTATCAGATGTTTATTTTAATCCCCAGCTTCATAGATCGCTAATAATATGACCCAGAGACGGTAAAACTTTTTTCAATAGGACTTCTATATGGATTAGCCCCTTTAGTATGTTTCATCCCGAAATTTGAATTTTGACTAGACTGGCTTTATTTTTAAAACAAGTTATACTGTGCAGGCTGAGTACAAGTTCAGTGATTTTGAGAAAAAGATATTTGGGGAGTTTGTCTCATTAAACTTTCTAGAACGGATAACTATCTCGAACCAGCAACACCGCTGCGTAATGTCTACATAAAGAAACTCAAAATAACATAAAATTCCTACGATACATATTAAATTAATTCTCATGATTTTGTTAAATGAATTCATATTTCTACAACAAAATTATTATTAATTAAAGCTCAAGCGTCTACTGTTTCTTTCTAAATCCCTATAAAAAGCGTACTCTCGCAAAATCATATTTCGTAATTAATTAAGGAGAAACCGTTCTTAATACTAATTTACATTTTTTAGGCTTCTGGTATTAGTTAAATGTTTTTTAACTCGAGCAACGGATGCTTTTTCTAACAAACAAACTTTACAAAACAAACTTTCGAATTTGAAAGCACAATACAAATTCATTTAAGTTAAACTTGTAATACCTTCGCACCCACGCTAAGAATTTAATGATGAGCTTGTGAAATATATTTGAAACTTTTAATATAATACGGATCTTCGCACCATGTGCTCTAGCATATTTTATAAGATAAGGTAGATATGATGATAATAGCAAAACTGTCACGTATTTGTATTAAATTTCCGTTTAGAGTTTGAAATTGGAGTTACACTTTATTTTATAGAAAATTTGATTATACAGTTTTTCAAGCACGTCTTTCAGTTATCATGTTAGTCCACTGTTGTAAGTGAAAGTCGGTATGGTATTAGAAAAGTTTGGAAACTTAAACAATCAATATTTGCCTAAAACGAGAGATTGTTTGTATTTGACAGCATATTGATAAATTATGCTTATATTCAGTTTCTGAAAAGGAAAAGCATAGTAAGCAGCCTTGCTGAAAATAGTATTAGTATCCTATATTTATAAAGGAATTAACACAGCATGAACTTTTAAGAAATAGGAAAGCTTAAGTGCTTATTCGTAAGTATTGTGTATATTATTGCAAAAAAATAATTTCTTCTTTTTATTTACTCATACTTAGAAATAATATAATAGTTAAGTGTTTACAAAGTTATATTATTTTTTACTGTAAAATGTTTTGTAAAACTTTTTAGTGTTTGTGGATGGAGTGGTTAAAAATAGCTAATTAATCTGATTATGAACTCCAGTACTTCGTTCTTTAACATCAGTTCATAAGGCCAATTACTCATCAGAAAATGAACGAAATAGACCCTATATATAATTAACTGGGCTTGTTTGTGTTGTAGAACAAAATCAGATATATCATGCGTCAGGGATTCTGGAATTATCTACTGCTCCTCAGCTAGACGTGTCCGGAATACTACAATATATCAAGAGAAACCAACTACAGGATGTGTCCTTAAACACATCTACTATACATGCACTGCTTTCAAGAAAAAAAAAATAATATCAAGACAAACTGTTCCCTAGAGTCGTTCCGTTCAAACTACGATTTCACCTCAAACCTACATTAAGTTTCCTTGAGAATTGTAAAATTCTTGGCAACACTTCACTGCTCCCTGTGTTCGAATTCAACGCCGTCGCTGAGTTTTACGAAATAACGTTTGGACTTCGATTAGGATTACTGAGCCACTCGGTTTCCCAGTTTCATCTCCTTTTTTTTGTCAGCGTCCCTTTTTCCTCAATAAACGGTTATTAGAATGCCAAATTGTCACTGAATTTTAAAGAACTTTTTGATCTCTGAAAATGTATACAGCAGCATATACATGTACAATTTGACATTTACATAGTATATTCTAAGTAAACATTAAATAAATTAGGTATTAAGCAAACTAAAACAGCATTCAACATTAAACTTTTTGTACTAATTTAAGTAAAAACGTTGATCATAAAAGACCGAGATGAATAGAAGTACGTTACTAAATAAATTTCACAATGCGTTTCAATTATATAATTATCAAGTGGGTGTTTAATGCTGACATAAACTAGAAAATTCCCCTGGACTTGATAATAAAGCAATAACCTTTAACAAGTAGTGGTTTCTACATTTCCCATGACCGTCGACCACTAAGGGTTCTAAATTTTGAATTTAAAATTCCCGACGGCGCATATTCAACTAAAACTGGGAATTCTGGTTACGGAATAGTATAATATTCCCAGCAAAATAGTAACTCTCGAAAGGTCGCAGTTGGACCAAAGTGTGTCCAACAAATTTACGCAAATTAGTCGGTAAAACGTCGCTGCTTATTAGAAATATTAACCTTAAATTTTCGTAATCCTATGGGTTTATTCTATCCGCAAATGGATAAAAACATATTTGGTAGATAGATGGAACGTTCTGTTTGGGAAATCAAATCATTCAAATTAAGGCTTCAGTTAAACAAATATAGTTAACTAGGAGGAAACTGACAGATACCGAAGAGGATTCATAATTTTGCATGTTTGTCAATTCTAATTAACTGATTTTACAGCAGATATTCTCTAATTTTTGAAATACTACGTAAATAATCTGTAATATCCAGTTTTTGGAATTAAAAATTGATTAGAGGAACATTGGCACTTGATATGAAAATGAACACCAAACAAAAAAAGTTACAAGGTAATTACGAAAATGGCGAGTTACACAATCGTTTGGTAAATACGTTATTGACAAACACCAGTGTAATTAAATCCTGCTGTTATAACACTGTATGATTGGTTACTGTTGTAATCCATTAATAAATGTTTAAAAATTCATTACGAACAACATTGCTTTTTTAACTGAAAGATTTCGTTTTTTGAACAAGCATTATAAATAAATAGAATGTGTATTTTCCGTTAGAGATAAACAATTAATGTTGCAAAAACCTTATGTATTTCGGTATATTTCTGAAAGAAAAAAATATAATATCATGTAACTTATTATACCACAATATTACTACAAAAGGTAGTTAAGTAACAAAGCAAAGACCTTTTCATTGTTCTAGCATAATTTTTTTAGCTTTTCCTATTACCAGTTTGATTGTTTTTATGTAGGAATTTTTAAGCGAAAAAGTAATTGCAAGAACGGTTGGTGAAGTGCGGTAAAACATGCATTGTATAATATATGGAAATCACTCTTTTCCTTCGAAAAGGTATTTAACCCATTAGGAGCAGATTTGCAAGCACATATTCGTATAAAGTTTTTATACAATATCATGACCTCTGTAATCAGCTTGTTACCGTAAATTCACTGACAAGGGGCGGACACAATGAGTCCGTCGTCGATCTCGATGAAATTTTTACTGGCAATTCTACATTGAAAATAAGTCGACACGTATTTTGCCGTTCGTGTGAATGAGCTTTTCGACCTTCACACTAAAATATTATAAGTCGGAAAATGGCTGAAATTAGGTTTCACGAAACTTTTATAGGTGTTTCTACATCGAAAAATATTCGATGTGACTCCGTCAGCAGTTAACCGGCAAGGAAATCGAATCGACTTCTCCTTCCTGATTGACCAGGACGCTAAGCTACGCTCACCCTTTCAAATTGCAGTATTCCTCCTCTTTGACTGAAGAAGTCTACGTGTTTGCAACTGCAGTTGCGGTATGATGGATATCAAGCGGATACCATGAATTTCGCAACTGTTGATATTTTCCTTGAAATGCTAATCATCTGTTCTTGGAATTTAACATTGTTTACGAAACTTTGTCTTACAAATGGCCCAAAACTATCAATAGGCCTAGCTGGGGAATGGTAGCAGCATTTTCTTCTTTGCACATATTGTTATTGTTATTATGTGTTCCTTGCACATATATTCGAAATTTTATTCCTGACGATACCTTGTAACACTATTAATATAGTAGACACCTGCCATGTCAGGCCAGAACACTACATTCTCTATACCATAATTTCTTTTTATTCGAGGTACTAATGTTTGCTATGAACACTTATATAAATAGATTTCAGAAGAACACTACCTTTTAAAATCACTGAATGTGCCACTTACCCATCTTCAGAGAGTGCTTGATGAATCATGAGTTTGGCAAAATATTTACTAGTCTTCTTGATCCTATCCTAAAATTACAATTTTCTCAGTTTTTTTAACTTAGCGCATTGCATCTCTTGTTGTGGTTTAAAAGAACACAACAGACTTCCATTTAAAATCGCACAGCATATACCCTGAATCAGTAGTCTATGTGAAGTAGACTTTTAAACTCTACCACTATCATTTTAATGTTAATAATAATCGCAACCAACTAGGTATTCTCTTAAGACCGTAAAAGAAGCATTATAGACTTTATAACCGAGCTGCTCAATAGTGCCACTTTTTGGGTCAGTTGAATTTTTCTAGTTGGTTAGATTTGCAAACCGTCAAAATTTTTTTGTTATTAGTAATTCTTCTTTAAAGAAATTCTGGTATTAAACACAATGTAACTTTTCATTAATACTAATGTATTACTTGATTTCAAATAAATTTCTCAAGTATTCCTGCATAAAACTGATTTTAAACTTAGATTTTTGTGTTTTTATGGTCGAGTCCGATTAACTGGTCGAGTCAAGTAGATCTTCCAAATTGGTTGGGATGTTGTTGAATCTACATTGAGTGTTTCACACAAGTGGTCTAGCTTTTTGAATCAGTTGAAAATTCCAGATTAACTGAACTTTCCCGATCCTGGCCGTTAGATCTTTGCGAGTCCGCTGAGATTTTAAAGGTAACTATATTTACTATTTGTTTGAAAACGAAACATTCTGCCGAACAAGTTTTTATTGCTATCATTATTTCACGAATGTGTTTGTCAAATTTCTGTATATAACTATGTGGTTGTGATTGTAATGAATTAAGGAACCAGATAATATGTCTAAGAAGGTACTAATCAAATTTCAGTGCAAGCACAATTATTTAGTTAATTTCCGATTTGTGTTCCCAATCTACCTGTATCGCTGGCAACATAACTATAGTCTTAATTATTTGAAAATTGAAAGATAAAATGACTAACAATAATAAAAGCACGAAAAGAACTTTCTTGTTTATAAAGAAAGCTCGCCACAATTAGTTAGAATTTACGTCGAGAATTCCCCTTTTCTAAAGGGTCTAAATATCTGGTAACTTTGTAAGCAGAAAAAACAGATAATGGCATAACAAGCTAAAATGTTCACCTTATATGGCCTTTTTCCAACGCTCATTTTCAATTTTAAAAAATATTTAATGTTTGTAGAAAACAATTAACTGCCATATTCAGTAGATCGTGGTTGACTTCAACATAATTAATTTATTCAAGTTAAATTAACTTCCAAAGTAAAATACAATTAACAAACTTGTTTTCTGGTAGTGGGTATATGGTTTAAATAAAAATTTACAAAAACAGAGTTAATTACAGGAATCGTTGCTTTAATGAAATTTTAATTTGTTGTAGTCTAGCGAAATTAGCTTTGCATGTAACTAAATTTATTAAGCATTCATAATTATTTTGTTAGAATCACTGCAAAACAGAAATAAGTAAACAATTCAGTCAGTTTTAAATGCACGTTTTTCTATCCGTATAAATCAAATAGTTGCCATCTTTAATTGATAATTATTAACGAAATTGAAAGTACACTCCACACAGGCGGAGATTACTGTCGTCACCTTAATATTATTTCATGATAGTTTACATTTCAGTAACTTTCTAAATTTTCGGCAGTGTGCCTAATTAGACTATTCTATGTACGTCTGGTTAAAGCACTCACAAGGGAAACCTTTGCATTCCCTTAGAGCTTTTGACTTGAAACGTAGTTGATGAATACCGACGTACTTCACAATCAGTACGGCATGATTATTCTCATCCTTGACAATGGCAGTATCCACAGGTCGTGCTAATAGTAATAAAAATTCTAATAATTCTGAGATCAATTAAACTATTGAAATAAGAAGATAAAATTAAAATAAATTTAAGCAGATGACAAAGCATTTTGTTTGTTGATTTATTCATTAACTGTTAAAAAGGTAGGTCCGACGCAACATTTTTAGCAATACCTAGAGCTTAAATCCTAAAAAGATTGCACGAAATACTTATTTTTAAACTCTTCTAAAATGCTTTTTAATTTAACCATTAACTCTTTTTAACAATTAAGCAAGATCTTATAGTGCTTTCATAATAGAAAAAGCCTAAAACTCGTAAATCTAGAATTAACACTAATGACAAATATAAAGTTATTTTATTTTCAATTTGTTGTACTAGAGGATGTTTAAAGTAATAAATATTAGAGAGGAAATACGCATATTAGTTGTAATGTCAATGTACCAACTTCATGTGAGGACACCAAACAGTATAAGCATATTCAAGTGTCGATCTTATTAAAGAGTTAAATAAAATTATAATATTTTTATGTTCGATGACTTTATAAGATATAATTGAAACGCAAGCAGGACTTCGCGTCGTGGTCGTTTCAAAACAACCACAAAGCTTTCTGAACAATTAAAAACTGCCAAAAATGAAATCTGTGTTGAGACTATTTAAAAAACGTGTTGCATGCTTCATCTTATCCTTTATGAACATGACTATGAATACCTCCAAATATTTTGTATAACAGCTTAAATTTATTATTATTAGCCAGATAACCAGAAGATCTGCTGCAACCCATACTTGAAGAATATTGAAGATTTATTAGATAATTTTTGGCAGTTTTTAATTGTTCAGAAAGCTTTGTGGTTGTTTTGAAACGACCACGACGCGAAGTCCTGCTTGCGTTTCAATTATATCTTATAAAGTCATCGAACATAAAAATATTATAATATTATTTAACTCTTTAATAAGATTTTGCATACTTTAGTAAAGGCATGTTAACCTACACATTATTGAGTATATTTGGAGGATGCGTTCATGTGGTTAAAATAAGAAAACTAAACTCATCTCAATCCGATCTTCAACTATTATGAAAATAATTGGTTTTTAAACAGAGAGCATCAATCCAGCTATTGAATGAAGTAATATCGAAAGATTGTTCAATGTCTTTTACAAACAGAACAGATGACATTTAATTTGTAATAAAACAGATTATAATTTAGAATGTTTTCAAAAATGATTATCACCACTTTTGTTGCAGAAACTAACAATTTTAGACAATGGTTTCCAGTGCTACTTTATTGAGGAGAAAAAGATGCTTATAATTTAAGATCTCGTTATTTCCATTAACGACTGAGAATCGAACTTAAGTACAGTGGACCTAGCGTAAGCTTACGGGTGAACCTACGATGCGCACTGGCAAATCCTTCAGAAGGGTGGGAGAGTTCACTTTTAAGCCGACTTTCCAGACAGTGGAAGTGTACATTCGAAAAAAAAGTATCACTACTATTTTTTCTTATACCACACAGTAAGTTTACTATTCATTTCGATTTATCTCTAGTAATTGCTATTATTTCTATTATTAGTTATATTTTTTAATATTATTGATTTGTTATTATATTTATTATAGTATTGATTATCTATTGAATTAATTTATAAATTCTATTTAAAATTTGGGATTCAGCGTTGAAGTTTCTCGTCTTATTGGTATTGTATCTTTATAAATTACATATTTCGATATTTTCATTTAATTAATTATTAATTAATAATTAATAATATGGAGTTTAAATCGAAAATTAAGAATAAAATTTTCAGTGGTCAGTGTCGTGAAATCATAAGTGCGGTTTTAAAGTTCATGAAGGAAGAAGCAGAAGCTGGTGCACCTATTATAGCATTACAAAAAGTTCAAGAACGTGTTGCTCAGGCTACGGGTATTTCTTTACGATCAGTACAATCGATACAACAAGAAGCAACCAAAATTTCCAAGGGCAAGGGTTCTATGTTTACAACACCAACTAAGAAAAGAAAGAAGGCCCATACTAAAACAAACCTTGATGTCGCTGACCGACATATTTTGAGAAGATTAATTACTAATTTATACGTTACAGAGAAAAAAGTTCCTACGGTTCGCAACATTTTGAAACAGTTTCAGGAAGCAGTGGATTACACGGGGAGTGAAGACAGTTTGCGCAAAAACATTCACAATATAGGATTTCGCTGGCGAAAAACCAAGACAAATAGAAAAATCCTAATGGAAAAACACGAAATTCGACATCAAAGACTGCATTTTTTAAGGAATATGAAGAGATATAGAGAAGAAGGACGCCCAATCGTATATATGGATGAAACGTACATACATTCATCTCACACATATAACCAGACATGGAGTGATGATAGCAATGAAGGATTGAGAAAACCCATTTCGAAAGGTCAAAGGCTAATAATTGTGCATGCCGCAGCGAAAATGGATTTATAAAAGGAGCAGAATTGATGTTGAAACCTTCAAGTACCACAGGCAATTATCACCACGAAATGAACTTTTCAAATTATAAAAAATGGCTTCAGGAGAAACTTATACCAAATTTACCACCTCGAAGCGTCTTAGTGATTGACAATGCCCCATATCATAGTGTAGTGGCGGAAAAATGCCCGACAAGTGCAAGCAGAAAAGAAGATATGAGAAATAAAAATATATCTTTTAGTTACAAAACTTACGAAATCGACAAAATCCTTTTAGAAAATGGTCATAATGTTTTAAGATTACCACCTCATCACCCGGATTTGAACCCGATAGAGCTTGTATGGGCGTCGTTAAAACAGTATGTAAGAGAACGAAATGTCAATTTTAATTTCAAGGAGGTTGAGAAATTTTGTCGCGAATTTTTTGAACAACTTTCTGCCGAAGAATGGAAATCGAGGTGTGAACACAGTAGAAATTATGAATTGGAATACATGAAAAAAGAACCTGCATTAGATTTAGTAGTTGATAGTTTAATTATATATTTGGGCGAAGATAGTGATTCAGAAATTGAGTGGGAAAGTGAAAATTCAATTTATCTGGCATAGAGCATTTAGACCAACTGTAAGTACCGAAATTTTCTCTGTTTTTCTCGAGTTGTTCAATTATTTCCTCTATTATTATTTATTATTATTTTTTTATTGTTTATTATAATTAACACAAAAATTAATTTTAATTATTAAATATTTTTTTCAGTTTACTGCAATAGCAATTTCAAATCATTTTCTATTTGAAAGATTTTAAAAATGTGTTTAGTTAGGATTTCTATTTTATAAAAAGGTTTAGGTAAATTTTACAACTTGAATGACAAAAAGGGTATTATAAATCTTTGCAAAAATGTCAATCGTCTTTTTAAAAATGTTTGAAAGGAAAAAAAATGTACATTTATGGGTTTTTCCCGAATTACAAGACATCTGGTCAACAACATTTCATAAGCTACAGAGAATTTCTATGGCAAGTGTTATTTGAGTTATTTAATTATTGCGGTAAGTTAGAGTAATTGTGTTGTTTTTAAAATTAATGTCGGAACTATTTAATACTATTTATTTAATTTTTATTTTATTTATTTAAATACTTTAAAATTTAATTCATACTATATTTTTAAATTACATAAATATTTTTTGATATGTAAATATATACTAGTCATCCAAAAGTTTGTATTAATAAAAGTTCCCAAAATCCATTATGGTTTTTCGTACAAAAGGTCACTACGAACTCTAGAGTTAAATTTTATTTTAAACTACGATTTCATCCTGTTTATATTTTAGATGCAACTTTTGTCACTTAATGTACAAATGCTCCAACGGGTTTGCGGTGTCTCTCTCGTTCATCTCCTATCTGTGTTCCTCTTCTGCGCAGGGTGACCCGCAAGCTTACACTAGGTCCACTGTATACGGGTTTATTATTCTTATGACCTCCTGAACATATCCTTCAAATATTTCGTCCTTTCGAAACACTGTGTATATGCATTGTATTACTACACCTAGTAACAGTTGTATTGCAAAATTATAATATCGATCAATAACTCGTAGTGTATTACAAACCCCTTTGTTTAGAGTTTTTACTAGTATGTTATATTTATTGTCTAGTTTCTCCAGTTACTGTGAGCTATTGTTTAGGTGCTAGATAAACAATGTGCGGTCTAGGATAAAAGTAGTCTATTTCGGAATTTTGAAAGAGTCGAGTTATTAACCTACTTATGACAAGTTTTATTTTTACATTTTCTTTACAAATAATATTTTAGAAAAGAAAAGGAATAAAGTATTTTACTAATAATAACAAGGTGGAAAAACATTCGGTTATTGTTTTATTTTAAGCTTCTGTGTTACACTTTTTACAGCCTTTTATTTTAATTAACTTTGTCTATTCTATCAATTTAATCATAGCAAAAGAGACAAATGAAACTCTAATAGATATTTCATGTACCATAAACATCATAATGTAGTAGAGATTTCTCCAAAACCTTGAAAGTTTTAATTGCAAGACGAAGTAAAGCATCTTGAGTTGAGGTTTTAAGCAATTTCTACATAAAGTATCGTAAATTGATTAATTGAAGAAAAAAACAATCATTAATAAAGAAAGCTTTTAAGTTATTAGTTTTTAATTTTATTGTTCGAAGTTTACAACATCTAGAAAGGCGTTTTTAAGCTTTTCTGTAATCACTAATCATGTTTTCGAACTTTAGAATGTAAAGCCGTCTTTGTAATAAACCTTTTAGTTAATACCAACTTTATCTGTAAAGTAACAACACGATACAAAATAGTTTTTTGTCAAATGCCTTGCCAATATAGATTCGAATTTTCTTTGAAATTTAGTCTTAGGGATTATAACATTATGAACATTTTATAAATAAGTTTTTTCAGTATAGTAAATATTTCTAGAAGCATTGAAAAGTATTTATTATGTTCTTAAAAATACTCATAATGAGAATGCTTAGGATACGACGTGGGTTCATTTAATGCATACAAACATAGAGAACATATCCGGCGCGTACTTTAAAAAAGAAACAGAAAGTACAAATTGTGTGTCCCAACAAATCTACATAATTTAGTATGCCTACTATAGTTACCGAAAATAAATGACTTTCCTTGTATTTTTAAAATAAGATTGTTCCTGTCTCAAAGCATTACTTACGTTGTTCATATTGAAAATAAATGTAATTTTGCAATAACGTAAAATAGCGGCTTTTTTTTATTATGTATGTCTCTCTGATATGATCTTACAAAAATGTAATAAGAGTTATAATTGTTACTTAACGTTTAAAACCATTCTTAATCAATTAATCACAAATTAAAATTCTTCACTGCACTGTTCGCAGAAGGACACGCAGTCGCAACTTAAAATTTAGAGCTTTATGTTGTAACGATGTAATAAAACGGTTGTTCACGAAAGTTTAACTTTGTCATAGCTTGAGTAGCGCCAGCTGGAGCTCATTACTTAATTAGTAGTTAAGATTAAACTTATACCTCTAATACCTCTAAATTCTGAACTTTCTAGAAGAGCCCTTTTGGAGGTGATATAAATAAGAGACAACGAATAGGGGTAACTATTTCGTAATAATTAGATTACTATTTTAATTGCAGATACAGATAAAAGCTAGATACACCTAAAGAAGGTTCAAATGTAAATTTCCCGGACATTCTTATTATAATTGTCGTGTTTCCCACAGTCTAAATTAAAAAGCCAGGCGCATTATTTATTATTGCTAATCAACTTCACTTTTAACATTTCTACAAATTATAATAGGTTCTGCTTAAAAGAGCGATTTAGTCACTGATTTATTTGACCAAAAAGGCAAACAACAAATGTTCGTTATATTATACAGATTCTGACAACCAAGTAAGTTCTGCGTTAGTTTCTTCAAGTTCCATGTATGTGTTACTTCATGCATGAAATACGCAGGCTGTTTCAAATTCTCGTCTATGCATAACGACCTCGGAAACTATTACAGATACACGGTCAGCTAAATTGGGGAGAAGTTGCGCATTTGAATGATCATCAATGATCATTTAAGGAGAAATCACTGTTTGAAATAACAAAATAATTTTTTTTATCATACATAAATTTGTTATAATATTGATCATTTCTTAATTCAGTCAGAAAAATATCTTAAACACTTGATCTTTCACGTTCATTATCAAGTTCCTTTCTTTTTATTTTCACTTTTACCCACTCTTTATTGAAAAATGCTGTCTAAGGTTTCAACAATGCACAGGGTGATAGAAATCCGAGCTTCAGCATTGAAATTTCACCTATAAAAGGTAAAGCATAGGTTTTGATTTAGCATTTTTGCAGAATTTAGTGCCATTAATTATCTGAAGATAAATATGAACTTATGAGGTCAAACAGAGGAAAACCATTTTCACATATCTTAAAAATATAAGTAAGCATTCTGTTACTATTTTTCATAACCATAAATTTTTAAAATTGCGCGTTTGTGTTTAGCGAACCCATTACTAGGTTCGTTTTTTTTATGGGCGTATTACGAGGGTGGTCTGAAAAGTTTCCGACCTAACAAAGATACAAGACATTTTTTCTGAAAATTTTTTTTATTTTTCAACATAGTCTCCTTGTAACTCTACTCACTTCTCCCAGCGATGCTCCCATCTCTGTAACCCGTCCAAATAGTACTCGGCATTTTTCTCTGCAAAATAATTGTTCACGAAGGTGATTGCCTCTTCATTTGACGAAAATCTTTGTCCTCCGAGCGCAATTTTTAGATGAGGGAACAAAAAGAAGTCGCTTGGGGCTAGATCTGGTGAGTAAGGCGGATGGTCAAGCAGTTCAAACCGTAATTCGTGGATTTTCGCCATGGCAACCGCTGAGGTGCGTTGTCTTGGTGAAACAGGATTTTCTTTTTCTGCAAATGTGGCCGTTTTTTCGCAAGTTCTGCCTTCAGCTTGTCAAGTAATGATGCATAGTATGCTCCTATAATGGTTTTTCCTTTCTGAAGATAATCGATTAAAATAACTCCATGACTATCCCAAAAAACAGTCGCCATCACTTTCCCAGCCGAAAAAACAGTTTTTGCTTTTTTTGGAGCCGGTTCCCCCTTTGCAGTCCACTGTTTGGACTGTATTTTTGTTTCGGGCGTATAATGGTGTATCCAAGTTTCATCTACAGTAAACTCGGATTTATTTCGCCTAAACTGCGCCAAAAGAGCGTTGGAAATATTCATTCGAACACGTTTTTGGTCTAACGTGAGCAAACGCGGCACCCAACGCGCGGACAGCTTTCTCATGCCTAAATGTTAATTTAATATATGACAAACACGTTCTTTTGACATGTTCATAACCTCTGCTATTTCTCTCACTTTAATTCGGCGGTCGTTTAGCACCATTTGGTGAACTTTGGCGATGTTTTCGTCGGTAGTTGCAGTTTTTGGACGTCCCGAACGTTCATCGTCTCCCAAGCTCTTACGGCCATGTTTAAATTCAGCAGCCCAAAATTTCACTGTGGTAAATGATGGTGCAGAGTCTCCATACACAGAATCCAACTCATCTTTTATTTGCGAAGGCGTATTGCCTTTCAAAAACAAATATTTAATGACAGCTCGATACTCGAATTTGTCCATTTTCACAAAAAAACTCACATCAACTCACTCAAACGACTGTTACATAAAAACTGCGCGTCCAAAATGGCTGAAACTTTGGTGAGTAACTGTCAACAGATGAACAACGAAATTCAGTAGCTTTTATTTACGAGTGCTGCCATCTTCATGTTGAGGTCGGAAACTTTTCAGACCACTCTCGTAAACTTCTATACTACATCTCATTTAAGAATACGTTACGTTGTCTTTAGCGATTTTCATAGGCATTGATAATAAAATTGAAATTTTGAATATTTAACGTGTAATTCTGCTATTGATTTGTACAAAGTCCTGCACTTTTCGTTAATTACTAATCAAGTAGTTCCGTTTGCGCTTTGGTTGTCTAAGTCATTTTAAGTTGCGGTTTATCTGTAACGTCGCCATCTTTTCATCTTATTTACAACTACACTTAATTAGTAATCAGATATGAACCACAAGTACGCAAATTTAAAAAAAAGTTTTACCAGTCTAAGAAACAATGTAACTCGAGGACCGCTTACTATGCCGCTCAGTAATTTGGTAGGGGTGGATGATAGCCTGCATGCTGATGAATTCTATAAGAATTCGAGAAGTTGCAGGGCATCGGGTTGAAGCAGACTGTGAGTATGGATTCAAAACAGCCGCAAGTGTGAAGCAGCATCCTAGAGTGACAGCCTGGAATGCAACCTCTGAGCCTGGAGAATAAGCTGCTAGAAAACGGCCAAACAGTGGTTTAGTTCGTCGCTATAGCTGAACGTGAGAGTAATGGTAGGAGAAAAATATCTTAAAGCGTGAGTACTATAGTCTCAGGTGGACGTCTGCTGGGTCAAATCTCTATGTTTTGATCTGGTTTATATGGCGAAACAAAATGCAGCAGCAGAGTTGACTTTCGAAACCACGCGGAGCAATATAATTGCGCAACAACAACTCTATTAACACCACTACATACATACATTAATTAACTTTTAATTAACTTCTAATTTATAATTCGATGTAAAGCAGATATATAACACGTATAATTAGGGTTTCTGACATGAGAATTCTCGGGACAAAATCTTCGAGAAGTTTTTAAAAATGTGCTTGAGACGCTAGCCCTCTTTTGAATTTTAATCTAAAACACTTGAAAACATTTTTATCTGATTCATGAAGGTAACCACATAGCAGACGTCATTCAAACAAGAGAATGATGTTTTTGAACTGCGATCTGGAATCTAAAATCACTCCCTATTGTGCGACGTTAACCACATCGTGAAACATTGGCATAACTAATGACCTCGCGACACCTGCATAGTCTGAAGACGTAGTGACTCCAGGGGACGTATAGTGTAAAACAACTTAAAAATTTGAAAATATCCAGCTTCAACCTGTAAAATTAGCTAACATAGATCAGGATTAATGCAGCTGACACCATTGTCATCATCTTCAGTGTTGATTTCTGTTAGGGAAACGGTGACCTTAAAGGCTATTTATAACTTCTGCAACCATTGTCTTCACAAAGACCCATGCAAGTAAAATCGATAGTCTTAGAATGTGTCGCAAATGGCCTTCTGGGTTATAGTGGTGGCCTTGCTGGAATCAGTGAAATTGACTTTTTGTCACAGGGTGTATGTTATCATGCAGATTCAGAACCGGAAATGGTGGGTTCTCTTTCGTTGTTGGAAATGATTCAAATGTTGATTTTGATGTGTGTGGGGAAAATTGCTTCATATGTTTAATGACAGAATTTATTAATAATTTTAGTTTTGGCTAACTATGAGCTAGAGTGGTTGAATTGAGAATATTCTTAGCTTTCGTTGCAAACTGGATTGAGTTTTGCTTTAGTTATGGGTTATATAAACTTGAAAAAGCCGCATTGTTGCAAAATCACACCAGTTGCACAATGGCAGATATTTACGATACATCTCTGTCTGGAAAACTCTCAGGAATAGAGACGATTAATCTCAAATTCTAGAAACGAAGAAATATTTGAGATTTAGAAACTCTACGCACTGCATATACTTAAGAACGCTTAAGGAAATGGTCACCAAAACCAGTAACGAAGACCAACAGCCTCTAGTGATTAGACACTAAGAACAGAAAAATATGCCAAAAAAGGGACAAGTTAAAAATCTCAAATTACTAAACGCGTATGGAATAAAAACCATCGTATCGAATGTGGTGATGCGCAAGTAAAGGCTAAAGAAGGAAAGATAGCTCGTGAAAAATTAAAAGAGGCCACTTACTGGTAAAACAGCCAATTAAGTTAGACAGATACAAACTGTGTACTATGTACTAAGTACAACTACCTCCTTTTGTGCCTGAAGATGATTTATTTTAATGATCGAAACATGTCAGAAAATATTGAATCTTTGTAATTAAATAAAGGTGAAGACGACATGTTTTTATTTGATCGTCTTTTATACATTTAAACCTCAAGATTATCAAAAGTAATAATAAAGTTAAGTGTTTTAGGTAACATAGAGAAAATATAAGACTAGAATTATTTTTAGGAGACCATACCATATTTTCTTCTCATCCAACGCGCTAGCCTCGTTTTAAACTTTAAAGCACGTTCAGTTTATAATTAATCGAATTAAGCACTCGTACTGACCAAACAAAACAGATTTTAATCAAAGATTTCTATTTTTGCCTTATTAAAAATACAATGTTCCCTCTCCAATTCAATTCTGTACTCATAAAACTTATTACAGCATAAAGCATCATAACTGAAATTACTCTTAGTTAGGTAAAAACCTAGTGTAAATAAGGTATAAAAGGTGTGTACTATGCATTTTAGACCTAACCAGCGCCTACTTTGGTATAGACCCTTTATTTAATCTGCGCTTTTGATTATCTAAGTGTGCGTTAATTAGTAAGTCATAATTGCAGTAATGAGAAGTGCTATTAGTTTTATTCTTAGTTTAAAGACTAAAATAAAAATTTCTAAGGTAATATTATGACTAATCGAAAATATGGGTACACAGCTGATGGTGAAATTAATTTAGTTTACTTTATCATACACACAACGTCAGAAATTCTCAAACAAAAGCCGCACTAATATAGTCAGACAAGAACTATACGAAATTTCCGGACAATGAACAGAGCAAATTACTCCAACAAAGCTCGTAAAACAGGGTTCCTGCACAGCTCGACAACACGTGAAAGTAGTGCACCCCGTATGAATGCCTCTATGTCAATCAAACTCGAAGCTCGTAACAACTGGTGAATTCTTCTTTAATTAAAAGCACTGCATGCAGAAATGTTACTCTTGTTACATTATTAACAAACGTTTATGGATTCTATTTTACATATGAGATTGTCTGGTCATATCTAACAAGAAATTATTTGATCGTAAAATCATCAAGAATAATAATTTAGACGTGATACATATAGTAAAAATGTAAAATAACACAAAGCAACATCTGTCTACTTTCATAACACGGCAGAATCTCCGTATTAAAAGTTATTGAAATAAATTTGTATTATACAAGTTTGATCTTCAAGAACCCCTTGCAAATTTATAGTAGTTAACATACTTTTTCTATTATTTATTCATGTTGAAAGCAACAACCTTTCTGTTGTTTCTTTCGGAAATCTAGAAAGTACTCACAGTAAAAAATATTTGTTAAATCCAAAAAGAACTAAAATTAAAACAAAAGTAACTTTAATTTCGAAGGTATTCTTGAAGTGAACACGTAAATTTTTTTCTACTTAAGCACACTAGTTTGCTTTTATTAATATATTCTTTGTTACAAAAAATAGGTTAATGTATCACAAAAATTTCGAAGGTATGTAATTCTGACTTCTGGGTTAGATTCCAAGGTAAACTTTTTTCCATTAAGGTACATTTAAAATGATTTTGACTTTTTGGTTAAATGTTTCAAGTTTGTAGTTCAAAGCACCACTTTGTGAGCATTGGCTATGTGTTCGATTGAAAAGCTTCTACAAAACACAGAAGAAACAGGAACAATAAATAAACTTCAGATATAGGCAAGCAAACATTCTACGCTGTGACTAACCTAGCGGTACCTGCAGATAACCAAAAAGCCGGTAAACGTCCTCAAACTGCTTGTAATGACTTTTACCGGCTTTCTGGTGAAGGCCGGGTAGATCTATCAAATTCTTTATTTATTTATGGCAAAAGCATTGTAATACATACGTCCTCATTTTTCCTTTTAAATTTCTTACATTTGCATGCAACAAACATTTAATTTTTCTGTCATGCAAATTAATTGAGTAGATAACAATTAATGTAAGTATCTTGCGAAATTTAAGTATCTATTAACACAACTAAATATAAGTTATTTATGATTGTAACACTAATAAATTTTTTGAACAAATAAAACTGCTGTAGTCTAGGACGTGTGGGTCCATGATGAGTTCTATAGTGCTGCTTCCGGCTTACTGTTGGATAGAGAGAATTTATAGTTCCATTGCGCCCACTCCAAGCTTTCATTGTCGTATTCTTCTATAAAAATAATAAAATTCAATTTATCTTGGAACTTGTTCAATTTTAGTATAAATTCAAAAAAACTTAAACCATTATTGTCTCCACAATGTTTTCTTTTTTTCTTCTAGTTGCTTTACTGTTAGTGGCAGCACTTCCTTTAAATCCAAGAAATAATTATGAGTGCCCTAGGTATAATCATCTTTGACCGGCTAAAAAAATGTGAAAGATCTATCGACATTCAATTTTTACTGGCTTTGTCTTTGAATATTTTAATTACTTCCTTTTTGTTGACGACAGGTTACAATATGTAACTGGGTGTGTATAGTTAGTTTGTTTTTTAATATTAGGCTTTCTGTGTTTCCTATATCACGGTAAGTTTTATTCCTGTCGCTTATCTCTCTCGTATCTCTTGTGTATACAACTCAATTTCAACAACTTCCTATAGACTATGTTTTAATGAAAACCCAGTAAACAGAGGTGTGACATTAATGTAATAGGTACATACCAACGAAAGAACGAGCACTACATCTCTCGATTACATCTTATCGATGTAGCTGGTACGTCAATACTATGACATCGCAAAGGAGTACTCAAGTTACATCGCCAGCGCGTAATTTCAATCACATCAGGTAGATATCAGGTATAAAGTGTAGCGGGGACGTCAAGACTACGACAGCGCAAAGCATTACTCAAACTACGTCGGCAACGCGTAATTTCGAATACATCAAGTAGACAACAATGCTATGACATTGCAAAGCCGTAATTGCAATCACATCTGGTAGATGTAGGGTATACGCTGTATTTGTTACATACTTCTGCATATACTTATATGATAAATGTTAATGACGTAACAATAATGCTTGTTTTACATATACTTGATTAATAGAAGATCTTAACTATTTAGAACACTGGTCGCCCAACTGACGTAACGTTTTCAAATCTTTATGTGCTAATTCTTGGTAAATAATCTTCTTATACATGTCTGAAATAATTATATTTTTATATTCTACATTCAATTTTTTCATAATGACGTTTCTTATAAAGTTATAATTTCATAAGAAAATTATACTGACATCTGTCAAAATTTACTGTAGAATATAATCTCAGACATGACTAAAATTCCACAGCATCCGCAATCCAGACATTTTAAAGTTCTTTTTTTCAGGAATACTCACTTACAAAAATACTAATCTAAAGTCATTTTTAATTTTTGCAATTAAATCTTTTATGCTTTTTCCTACATGTTTAAGGCATACAATAATATAGATGATATTAAAATAGTGTTGAATTCTAACATAAATTAAGTCTTAAAATATACAGTGATAAACAAAATTAACATAAAAATAACTTTTTATTTCCATAATTTTTTGAGCAATTTCGATCTTTAAAATTTTACTTGATTTTGCTGTATGGCCAAAACCCACAGCAATATTTATGTAACTATAGTATTTTCTATATAAAAATCACACTGTGAAGTGGATCTTTTACAGATTGTGCCCCGCACAAAAGCGCCTGACCAGGTAGGGACTATTCCAAGATGATAAATAATAATAAATTTTTATACAACGCACTTATTCTGAAGTGAGACTTTACTACATATATTGAACGACATATAAACAAACAGTAAAGCGGTAAAAATCAATATTTCCTTATTTAAAGTCAGGTATGAAGAACGTGCATAATTCAAATAATAGTAAATAATATCCCGTTATTTTAAAGTTTGCCTGATTCACCTGTCAATGTGAAAGCAGTTTGAAACAAAATTTATGACTTTCTTCCTAGATGTTTTTAGGAAATTTTGTGTTTACTTTACAAATGAGAAAGAAAGGGACATGGTCCTTTCTAAAAATGTAATAAAAGTATTTAGCCCGTCTGCATCTAAACAGTAAATTCTTCAAAGAACACCACTGATTTGGTTCCCTGCCTTCGTTCGGTTCGAGTAAATTCATTCCACAGTGTTCCGCAGTTTTTGTGCAAATTTGTCTGGTTTAGTGTCGTTAATAGGAAAGTTTTAATTAGTAATATGTAGTATTTGTACTGATTCTTGTATTTTCAAGGATAACAATTTACTGTAAGCGAAATGTTTAAAAGAATAAAGTAAAAAACTTTTAGTAATTTATCAACTAGATAAAAATACCGTAGATTAGGGCAGTACAAAAATATTATGAAAGCGAAACATAAATTACAATTATTCAATAATAAAAATGACAACCACAATAAAATCTTTGACAAGATTGAAAACGGTACTAATATGAAAGAAACTTTGACCAGTAATAATAGCATCAATGACAATAATAGCAACAAAAGTAGTTTTAGCGATACTAAAATTTTAAATTCTGATATTACGATTAATCAATCAATCAAAGATCAGAGGTAGAGCAAATGCTGCCAATAGATACAAAAGAAAGTATTTGAGAACTAGAAAATTAAATAAAGAACATGCGGATTTGTTTGTTACACAAATACTTATTTTTGTTCATTCGTTTTCTTTTTCTTTCTAGAAACTCTTTTTATGTAAGATCGGTGGAGTTGGCTATAAAGGCAAGATCTTCAGAATTTAAAAAAATGTTCTGACCAACGAATTTGCCGTTATTCGTGGTTATTCGTGATTGCGTCAACGTGGGAATCTCCGAATGGCTGGAACCAAGACGATGAATATCTTTTTATCGTAATATTTATAGCTGGCATATATAAAGTATTTTGTTTTTCAGAAATTGGGCAATGTTGTCCCGAGGGACTACGCCATCCTGCACAGAGATTAAAAAGGGACGAGAAGACAAACACGAATTAATGTGTTTTGGAATTGTTTTGTATTGTTCCTTTTTTAAAAAAAAATTATTAAAACTTTTATTCCAAGTATTACTTTTAATGCATTTTCCTTCAAAAATAAAGTACTGTGTAATATAATTCAAATTAGTTATGTTACTAGGCTATTCGTTTTGCAATGTATGTCCTTAATCTTTTCTTAACTTTAATTCCAAATTTTTACTTTTGTTTAAAAACGGAATGGCAGTATTCTTAAACTACAGGTATATTTGATAATGAATTTGAATGATTTAAGAGATGTTGAAATTTTTGCACCACCTAGATTAAGGGCTAGTCTTTCCACTTCCTTATAAATTTATGGGTCAGATAACTTGAGACTTTTCTTACTTGGGGAAGGTCAATATGTTGTATTAACTTTTGACTAATTTATTTTGGTCTTCCCACATCCTCTATAGACTAGAATAAATTGGTCGGAAGCTTGGAAAAATGTTTTGGATTACGTGGATGATAAATTTACAGGGAGGTAGAAAGACCAGACTTTAATTAATTAATGGGGCATACTCTTTGTTACGTGTTAGCAATGTTACAATGTAGACGTAACGAATACGTAATTTAGCATATTACATAGTCTTTTAAAATTAAACAAAACAGGTACATCAAAACGTAGACATTAGAGGGATGTATTCACGTAAAATTATGACGATGTACCAACAAGCACATACCTGGTCTGAAGCACGATGGATGTTGTCGGCATGTAACAATCGGTACGTAATCGCGATGCAACTCGTACTGTGTTTCTGACATTACGCGTTATAAATAACGCACATGTGCGCAGTGTGCTATGTAACATTAAACAAGTTCGTACACGGATAAACTCGCACTGATATCGCTACGATATAATTGTGTTTGCTGAGAACTATCTACCTTAAATAATTTTGTCCGGCGTCACTATTGAGAAAAACCCTGAAACACACTAATATTATTGGTGTCAAGGGAGACACAATATGACGCAACTCTCTTTTCTCTGACAGCAGCCCCCAGAAATTTCGTGTAATAATTTAATATTAATTAATCCGTACCCGCCCTAGATTCCTTATGGAAACACAATTGAGACCTTAAATCAATAAACACTATCAACTTATCCTACCGATTGTCAGTTCTTTTGGTACAACGACCATCTCTGTAGTATTTTTGGTTTTTTACTTTTTACATGCTGTTTTTTGAATGCAACATACTAAAGCTAATTTTAAATAATATATTGCACTATCAATTGATGTGTGTCACTTTTAGTAAGGACCACGAACAACTGCTTTATAACACATCAAACAAACATGATATGGATCTTTTGTAAATACTTATACAGAAAAACTAAAATGAAGATTAAGCGAACCTATCATATATTAAAGCCTGTGTGCTACGCTAGACAACAAAAAAAGAGTTCTATGTCTATACAACCTTGCATTTTGGAGATACGAAGTAAAACATTTATGACAAAAAAATCTGCACAATTCGACGTTTCGATGTTTCTCAAAAACCCCCTACACATACGACTATAGAACCACACTCAATTGTGGCTAGTTTTAAAAAAATGGCAGGGAGTTTCCAAATACAGTTTCCATATTCGAACACCTCGATTCCATGCTTTAAAGTTAAAATCAGCCTGGTAGTTTTCGAAACCTAGAAAATAACGAACGAGGCCGAAAAAAGTGGAAATGGCAGTTTTTTGTAGGTAGAATTAAATGAGCTTTCGATTGAGTATTACATGACTATACTTTCCATTTGAAGTTTTCGGGGATGATTGTCAGATTATGTAACATTAACATAATTTTGACCCCTTTTCATACTAACTACAGTTGATATATATTTCTATACAGACTCAGGCCAAAATTGTTTAGAATAGATAGTGACATAAATTGTAACCCGGTCACTCAATGTAGTTCCTCATCAACAAATATATAAAAGAGGTTAGTTCACTAAACTACTGATTCTAGAATTTAGTGTTGTAGGAATTCGTCTTCTGATAATAAGATTATTATTGAAGAAAGCTGCTTATTTTTACAAGTAAAACACAAATAAGCCGGAAAAATAATCTAAAATCAAAGTAAGAAAAATTGCAATAATTTATTTGAATTGTTAGAATATACAGACCGAATAAAAGTTTTTTAGGATGCTTTAACTTAGATCGTTTCTTTCAAATTCAAAGCTTCATGTGATTAATTTTATACGATGCGCATTTGTGGTAAAGGGTATATTATTATTCCTCTATTTATGAACCTTTCGAATATCTTAGTCAGTTGTTAAAACATTACCCATTACTTCTGTAACAAGTATTATGTAATTTTGTTTCTGCTTATTTTCATGAGGTATTAGGATATTAATTATTTCGCTCGCTTGTTGTTATAGAATGAAAACTTTTTGTACCAAAAATACGGTTATTATAACAAAGCTTTTAAGTAATTAAGAGTAGAAACAGAGTAGTGAATTCGCGAACATTTAAACACCTACACATTTTTGTGTACATTACTTGATAACAAAAATAAATATATAGTGACCCCCTTCTAGGTTTACACCCGATACTGAAACTACACTTGTGGGCAGTACTTCATAGTGCTGCAACATCATTCAAAGGTAGCATGAGCGTTTACAATATTTCTGCGCTCTTGATTAGGTAACAATCCCGTTTGATTATAAATTCTGTAACACTTCAATGAAAACATAATAGGTATGATAACAAATAAAATGTTTTAAGATTTTCGATTGCAGATAGAAAGTTCAATATCGTACATATGTTCATTCTCTTAAGAAACACAATATTTTCATGTGAAACATTAAAATATGTTAAAGCATGTACGTTATTGCATACTTATGATTTTATGATGTACTAACATACTGCAACTTGTAATAACTTTTTGCATAGTTGATACGTTGCAGCTATCAAAATTTGTAAAAAGTATGGTATTATCGAAAACGGTTCTTGTGCGCGTTTGTTTTATTCTCACTGTTGTTTATTTCTACTATTATTACATCACGAATTATAGGTTAAGCTTATGTGAAACAATTAACGTTTTACCAGTTCAAAAAGGACATTTCTCTACCTAGAAATAATCTGATGGCTTATGCAATTATTAATTATTATAAAGATAATGTAACGCGCCACCCCCAGAATATTCTAGAAAAAGTCCCGAACAGTCTCAAACAAGCTGGTCGAATGTGCCGGAGAAATCTCGAACTATCGAGACTCTTCCACCGTCGAATGTTCCAGAAGGAACGCGAACTTTCTGGGCTCATCAAGCACCACGCGGAAACGAATATAAGGCGGCGTTGACCGAGCAGAAGCCAGTTCTACAGTCAATCAGCTGGTAGTTACGAACGAAATAAATGTTAATTAGTAATAAATAAATTCTTCTGTACATAATTAAATAAATAATTCAGTGCAAATAAATTCTGGAAATAATTTGTAATAAACTAAGTAAAAAATAAATATTATTAAATATAAATAAACGTTTTATATAAAAAAAATATTAGAATAATATTTATTAAACAAGTTGGAAAAGCATTGAGTACTCGGAACCCCAAAACTTTTAAGCATTCTGAATTATTTGTGTAAAGCTTTGATAATACTTTTTTTAATTTGTAAGAGAGTTATTATTTAGATTAAACGATAATATTTAAAAGATAAAAGGCATCCCTAAAATTGTTCACACTCATGTTTGCAGATATAATCAAACGAATTCATTGGACATACACAGATATAAATATTACGGATGAAAGGTTAAATCACCTGCGGTTCGCATATGACGTGATGCTAATCGCCGAACAGCTCACCCGCCCAGAAGTAATACTAAATGAGTTACAGCGGGATTAAAATTAAACTTGGCAAAAGCGAAACATTTGGGGGGTTAGTATGTTTATATTGTGTAATAGTTAAAACAGTGTTCAGTGAATAAGGTATTAACACGACCAAGAGCCTGTACAAAGTTAGAATGAAAACTCATTTTTGAGCATTAAACCGTAAGGTACTATATAACATATATATAATTAGGTATATGCAGAAATATTTCACGCAGTAGATTAGAACTACACCAAACAGCGAATTGCTGTAAGCAACAACAGAAACGTGCTAAGCGGAACGGTTAGCATCCTAGCATGTTTCACGCTTATTGTTAATGCGTTTTTGTGTTATGATTTTACATGCTGATCGACTCACCTCCGGAAGCTTACTAATTGGGGGTAATTATTAAAAGCTAACACCTTGTATAACTAGGTACAAAAACAACTAATTACCATTTTGCAACAATTTTAATTTTTTGATGAAACAGACGAATTTCAAATTAAGGTATGATACAATATATTGCAGTTTCTCTATTGGTAAATTTAAAATAGCATTGATTATTATTTATTATTTCATACATACTAGGTTTCAGAACCAATCAGAACGTTGTATTTACTTACTCAGATAAGTTTTAAAAAGATAATACATATTTCGATAATATTGCGAGTAGGTTTCCACGGTAACGCTTTTGATTTTCAAAAGCGCGTTAGCATTCTTCGCAATAAATTGTATATAAAAGATCTGAAATATTTTCATTATATTACCTATGCGTCTTGTACAGCAACAAATCGTGTCAAACTGACACTATTAGTTATTAATTATGCAACATGCATTCGCAACACAATCGACAATTTCAGATCTTTTGTAATATTACCACAGAAAAAATATTTGTGTTGTGTTGTTATTTCAAGTAAATTTAACAAGGTTTCTTCTAATCTCATTACAGTCATAGACTCCGTTATCGTAGATGTTCCTATCATCCAAATGCACTCTAACATCAAATCACTCACTAAAAATTCTTTGCATGTTACTATTAAGCGGCCATGAGCCCCTTTTAGTTCTAGGATACCCACAACTCCACATTGTGGAATGAATACAGATGACCTTTGCCAAAACAACTTGTATTCATCACAACTTTCCAGATCATCAGACAAAATCGAAAATGCTAATATTGAAATATTTGAAGATAAACATCTGAAACAAGAAGAAAAAAAAAAGAAGAGAACAAAAGCACTTAAATGCAGAAGAAAGCAAAACATCAAAGCCATGAAATAAAATGAAAAATAAGAGAGGTTACCCGGTTTTCTTTTTAAACATATCTTGAGAATATAAATTTAGTGTTTAACCCAGAATTGGATGTCACTGAAAATCTGAATAACGTATGCAATGTAATAACGGAAACAGCACACCCTTGTATATCTACCTAATCAAGTCGGCAATTGAAGTATAAAGTTCCTTGGTGAAGCAGCAGTTGTAAAACTATAATAATAAGAAAGAACAAGTATTTTAATAAATGCAGACAATATTCTTTCCTTGAATATCTAAGAAACTTTTAAAAATCCAGAGCAAACACCAAAAAATAAATAAGTCATAGCATGTTTATATACTTTCTATAAACACATCTACTATAAACAAAAAACCAAGGCCTAAATTAAGAGGCATACGAAGCCTAACTTACAACTCTCTTCAGCTGGCTTAGAATAAATAACATTATACAAGGGTTGCTATTTATGAATCTGGAATAATTAATAAAAACAAATATTTATCATTGAAAATGGTTTTATCGTTTTTCAGAATATTCTCGGCGATGATCCATACACTTTTGCATACGTGTGAAACAATTTTCATAGCACTATCCCCATTCTGATTGAGGTATCTCCAAAACACCTATTTTGAACGCATCAATCGCTCCTTCTAACGTCGAAAATCCACGTAGATTATTCTTCACGAAAGGAAACAAAAATAAATCATTGGGTGCAAATCAGGACTATACAGCGGGTGATCCATCAATTCCATGTTTTGACCGGACGAATATTGAGATGTTTGGGCCAATGTGCGAGAGCTCGCACTGTCGTGGTGAAGGACGATCCTGCGTCGCTGGTTGATTTTTCTTATTTTTCCAAAGACTTCTGGCAAACAAATGGCTGTGTACCATTTGGAATTAACCGTCCTACGATCCTCCAGTCGTACTGTAGCCACATGTCCATTTATCCCAAAAATACAGACAACCATTTGCTTTGAAGTGCTTTTTACGCGAACAACTTTTGTTGGGTTCGGCTCATCTTGAAAGACCCATACAGTCGACTACTGATTACTTTCGGGCTCATACGCAAGACTCGTCACCTGTGTAGATGTTATAGACGACTTTTGGCGCATCACGATTGAATTTCTTGAGTATTCCTTTGCATCAATCGAGACGAGCGTTTTTTTTTCGAGCGATTACTAAATTATGCGGTATCCAACATAAACAAATCTTTTTCACGACTAAATGTTTATGTAAGATCTTGGGTACACTTGTCATACTAATTCCCAGAGATGACTCAACATCAGGGTGTGTCACATGACGATCTTGCATTATCAGTTCGCGCACACCATCGATGTTTTCTGGCACAACCACCGATTTTGGACGACCTTCTTTAAATTCGCCCGTAAGCGAACGACGGTCACGATTGAATTCACTAAACCACTGATATACAATGGTTTTAGATGGTGCTTCATCGCCAAAAATCAAAGTGAGTTGATCGATGAAGCGTTGCTGAGATAATTCAGGTCGAAGGTCGTAGTAAATCATCGTTCGAAAATTTTCACGAGTTAATTCTACTTTTTGGCTGAAATGATATGAAAATTACATGTGTTGTGCTGTTATTGACCAAGGAATTTCAATACACGTTAATGTAAGTAAATTCTGCCATGCTACGCATTTTATAGTTGTTCAAAGGTCGATTGTCCATATTCTACCGTTGTAGCAGTTTTAAAAAACATTTTCTTTTGTTAATATTTGAAGGTTTAAGCTGAATTAAAATTTAAATTAATCAAGGTTAAAGTGAACACGTTTTAGAGCTTAGAGGAGCTTCGATAAGCAATTCCTAAACGTCGCTCCGTTTTATTCTTGTAGTTGAACAAATTTCATGAATACAGATTAATAGTTTAGTTAATAAAGCCAGGTGGAGCATAAATATTCATTCAAGGTACGATGTAAAGTTACTAATTGCATTTTAAAAGGCCGTTAAAATATTTAGAACCTATTTAGTTACATAATTTGTTTCTTGGTAACTGATGGTTTGACGGTTCTACACTAATAGCGAGGTCAATGTACATTATCTGTTTACCTTTTGTTTGTTATTATGTTACGCGTTTAATTTGCTCACACTACAATTGCCGGATTTATCTTAATGTTTTTTGTTTGTCCAAATAAACCATATCTGCCCTTGACTATTCCTATCAAACTACTTCTCCCAACGGTTTGATTATATCAGATAACATAAGTGTTTACAAGAACTTCACAATATATTCACAGAAGATGACAACATAAAACCTCTAAACAAATAATTTTTTTATGAACTCCATCCCATAAAAGCATATCAAGAAATGAAAAAGCAGATCATCTTGCAAAAAAGTTACCCAAAACAACATTGTTGATATCGTTTGTAAATAATTATACCGAGTGGACTTCACCCACCAGATTGATTATTTCAGGTACAGAACAGTTGTAAACTACTTGAAGCTCGACGACCGTCTGAACCGTTGTCCAAAATCTAGTGCTGTCGGTAATCATATGTGTTATTGGGTTAATACATATAAATTTGTTGTACCAAGTATACCACTCAAGTTCTATTCCGTTAACGTAAAGAAAAGACTATCAAGTTTGTTAAGGTGATCAGAACGTCCATAGTAGGTTTGTGACTGCACTATGTAGGGACAATCATCACTGGCGCCCTTTGATTTTGACACATTACCTACTTTGCCTTCTAAAAATAAACCACCCATGAAATACATTGTCGAGCCACTCCTCTCCCGACCTGCCGAGTCGTAATTGGGTTATATGTATCCGATTATAAAAACTATCTTAAGTTATACCTTTATCATTAGTGGGCGCATCTTTGGTTATCTCGATTATACGATTTGAGTTACGATTGGATTGTGATAACAATAAATTTGGATATTTTTAAAAAGTCACAAGAATAATAATTTAATCAAGCTTGAATCATAAGCTGTCACACATCAAGTTTTGGTATCTGCGTGCACGGTTCTCAAGTAAGTTAAGGTCATTTCCATAAATGTATAAGCTTCATAAACTAGGAGGTTATTCCATTGTGACATAACATCAAAAGCTGATTTTTTTTAATTAAAGGGAAAAATTTTGTTTTAAATTTTAATTTCATTAACATTTAGTTTCCCTTATTAAAAAACCAGGTCAAATTATAGAATTTTATTTTAATCAATGATCAAAAATTATTACAAATATTACAAAGACTAAGTTCAAACATTGTATTTTCATCTTGTATGGAGTTGGAACAGTTGATTTTGTAAAACATAATAATTCTCTGAGTTGCTGCAAAAACGTTTTGATATTCATATTCCTGATTAAGTTGGGAATGATAAAAGTGATGGTAATACTTGCAACTTACTGTCAGTAAGATACTGAATCTTAAAATTTTTAGCGTCTATTAGTTTTTAATATTTTTATTTCTGACTAACAAATACCTTCCTGTCAGCATGTGTAAAAATTATGAAACAAATTTATTTAACGGGAAATATTTTGTTTTCAAAGAAATATATTTACTTATTATTTTGCTTGTAAATAATGTTAGTTAATATTATTTCATGATTGTGTCTTTATTAAACCAAAAGAGGCACTATATATTTCTCTATTTATGTTTCCAAAAACTGAATTAAAATGTTTCTATAAATAGTGTTAACAAAAGTTGTAAACACTTTTACGGCCCGATTACACGGCTCTTTAATGTCTAATAAAATATAAATTAATTTAGAGTATGTAAACGAAAACAACTTTTCAAATTCTATATAAGAAGGATAACAGAAATTCTCGCTTGTATGAACAGCAAGGACGTTGCTCTTGATCAGATTAGAAGCATGGAAGTCCCATCTGAACCAAGTTACCGCAACTCATTAGTTTGCTTGAATATTGGGATGTTGAGTTAAATCGATGTAAAATAAAGCAACAGCATCAGATTGACAGTACTTTACAACATACAACTTCTCTTGGATCCTTTATTTTATACACAGTTTCATTCAATATAGCTTTATTCTTCTAGGAGCTTTCAAAAAAGTTGCCACAAATTACAGTGGACGTTCCGCGTAGAAAAGTACTAAAAAATTTCCCTAAGACTACATGTCCTAGAATGAATTGCCTTAAAGTTAAAGTAATAATTTTTCTAGAAGTATATTTCACTTATAATTTTCCTATACATCATTTTATCAAAGATTATTGTGAATAATAGTAATCATATTTAGGACCAAATTCATGAACATGGATGCAACTTACTTTTCTTGTCCTCGCCTTAAATTCACCTTAACTACTAAAGTAATTAAGCAAATTTTTATTATTATTTCTATTTAACTCAATTTTTAGTCATTTGTTTTAGAGTATACATACAGTACAAATTCAAAAAATCTTTCTCATCTTCAATATCTTTATTTAAAAACAAGGCAATATTGACTTAAGTTGTCGTTAAAGATGATCATTTTACTGTTGAACGGTTACTCAAATTATACTTAACTTCCAATAAACTCATTGTTTCTAAATTCTAAACTAAAAAGTAATTTTAAAACTTAAGGTGAGAAAAAAGTCGTCTTATAAATTTCTTGAATTTAGCCCTTTAGTTCTATTTAATCAATTTCAGCAAAACATTTAGAAGAACCTACATTGTTTGTCATTTGTTACTTGCTGTTTTTAAATTGAGCGTGTTAATGTAAATTTTACTTAGCAAAATGCCAATAATATCTAACTTACTAAATAATGCACATAAGTTACTTGGGGCCAATTGTACAATTGCAGTTTGATTCTAAACCTATAACTTCAATTGATTGACGATTGTTTCAGCAATTGTTCGTATGGCTTTAAACTTTCGTTTAAAATTAAACCGGAACTGTACAACTGGCCTTAAAGTGTTCAGTATGTTTCTATAAGGGAAGCTAAGGTAGGTAATGATTTTACTGACTAATAAATCAAACTTCTTAATTTATTATTGAATAATAATAATAATAATAATCGCCTTTATTAAAATTAATATAAAAAGAAAAATACAATATAAAAAGAAAAATACAATATCTGTAGCCTCCTGGCGAAATCTAGCCACTGGCTACTTTATTTAACCAGGAGACTACGCAAAATATATAAAAATAGCACATAAAGATTAAAATAATTTGTTCTGATTTAGGTAGTTAGACATACGCATGGTGGTTATTGCAGACTCAAAAAATGATTTTTTAAACAGCTTTTAAATATATTTAGACCAAGATTTTTTATGTGAGGGGAAATCGAGTTATATACTGAGACAGCATTATAAGTAAATCCTCTGCAAAACAAGGTTGTTGAATGCTGCGGTATTGTGAGCATACCTTTATTACGAATGTTTGCAGAATGAATTTGAGACCTAATGACCAATCTATCAGAAAGGCTAGCAGATGACTGCATGGAAGTTAATAAAGCATGTGTATACGAACCCAACTGGTATTTCCAACGATTTTCCATTTTCAGCCATTTGAGCTCGCTAATGCTATTAGATACATGATCATATTTCCGTAGATTGCAGATGAATCGACAACACCAGTTTTGAACCTTCTGTATGCGATTTTTATCATACATTTCTAAGCAAGGACCATAGATAAAACTGCAGTAATTAAAGTGCGATAAGACTAAAGATTCTGTAAGCATTTTCTTTTGAGCAGAGTTTAAAATATCACAATTTGCGTATAGTAATTTAAATGAGGAATAGGTTTTTTGCAATAGTTTTGTAACGTGTAGCCTAAAACGTAGTTTAGTGTCTAATATAATACCGAGATTTCTTGCAGAGTCGACTACTGGTAAAAGTTCGTTATCTATATTTATGTTGAGATTTAAATCTGGTGCTGTAATATTTTTTTTGTTACCAAACACTAATAGTTTTGATTTACTCGTGTTAAGTTTTAGGTTGTGTTGCATTGAAAGGTGTTTAATAAGAGTAAGATCACTGTTGATGTCTTCATAAGCTTGAGTTCTATCAGAAAAGTTAAATGATTTATATATTTGAGTGTCATCTGCATACGCCTGAACATTACAATGCTTCGAGGAATTTAAAATATCAGAGGTATATATAATAAATAACAGAGGCCCTAGAATAGACCCTTGAGGAACACCGGAAGTTAATGAATATGATTGTAACAGTTGCTCGTTAATTTTAATTATCAGACTCCTGTCGGATAGATAGGACTTTATTAAGTTGACTGCATTATTGACGAACCCGTAGTACTAAAGTTTTGCACACAGAAGATTATGACTTATTGTATCAAAAGCTTTAGAGAAATCGAGCAGTACGAGAACGGTTATCATGTGCCTATCAGTTGCGCTTATAATATCATCCGTGACAGTGGCGAGAGAACTAGCAGTACTAAGACCTTTCCTAAAACCGGATTGACATACGGATAGTATAATGTTGTTGTTAGAAAAGGCATATATTTGTTTATATAGTATCTTTTCAAAAATTTTAGACATACACGGTAAAATGCTAATTATTCTTAAGTCAGAGTAACTACTTAGATTAGAAACTTTAGGTAGTGATAGACCAATGGCCTCCTTCCACGCCGACGGAAAGTAACAGAACTCAATGCAACAATTAATGATGTGAGTAATATATTTATCGATAAAAGGACTACAATATTTTAGCATTATGAGCGTAATGTTATCTGAACCAAGAGCGTTAAATTTAAGACTAAACAGAGTTTCATGCACCTCTTCTATTGAGGTAAGAGAGAAATCAAAAGTTTGGTTGCTGAAGTACCGAATATTTTGATAATACTGTATTTGTGTATCGCAGTGGGAAGTTGAAGATTGAACAAGAGCTAAAATAATTTCCGATCGAGTTAGGGTCAGCTAAGTTACTTGGCACTGTACGTTGCTGTGAAAAACGAATATTTAAATCAGATAAGGCAGACCACATCTTACGCGAATTATTTTCCGTTGCGAGTGAATTAAGATAAGCCCCTTTTTCACGACGAATGGATGATACCGTAGAATTCCGAAGCTTTTTGTACCGATTCCAGTCCGAAGGGAGCCTAGTACGGTTATATTTCCTCAATGCACTGTCACGCTCCTTCATGATTGCCTTTAAATTATCTGTTAGCCAAGGGGCCCTAGGTTTAGTGACCCGTGCCTCCTTAACAGGTGCATGTTTATCAAAAACAGCTAAGAAAAAGGCCATGAAAATGGAGATTTTATTATCAATATCATTCTCGCGAATCATTTGATGCCATGGCAGAGACTGTAGATCTGATAAAAATAGATTGTAATTAAAGCTACGAAAACATCTAAATTTTACAATTTTAGGTTTAAATTTGTTTGTCTCTATTTTCAAATTACAGAAAACTGCTCTATGATCAGAAATTTCATTAGCTTCGATTGTACCTGAATTACTAATAACTAAATTACCGCTAACCAAAATAGGGTCTATAAGGGTGCTGGACGTATTTGTTATTCGAGTAGGTTCATTTAGTATTTGTGTTAGATCGTATGAGTTAAAGCATGTATTTACTGGATTATCGACATTAAAGAAATTTACATTAAAATCGCCCAAACAAATAAAGTCATCAACTGTGGGTGTAATAATAGACAACATCTCGTCCAAATTATTTACAAAGTTATTTAAGCGGTTACCGGGTGGTTGAAGCTCAAACATTTTTTCTACATTCTGCTCTCATTGGTTTTCATGTTTCAAAAACAGTATTAGATGTGTATCTGGTAATTTTACAGTATACAGTACATCTTTATAGTTATTCGAAGTAGTTTCTTGTTTAGATTCTTAAAGGAATTAATTTTCTGCCACACAGTCTTCAGGTTTAATTAGCTATAATCCATATCTAAATATTATAGTACATATATAAAAGCTCTTAAATTGTTATCTAACATTACAGCTTAGTAAACGCTAAGTTGCGGCAGTGTTGTGACTAGACAGAAGTCACCCAGTAAACATAAATGTGACATAAATTTTAGAGACTATTGAAAGAATTTTGTTATATTACTATTATATATTACATCATTGTAAACAACGCATATCTATACTATATATGTAAAGAAATTCTGTAGTAACTATATCATTATATTCCTAGGTACATAACAGTTTCGTTGCAGACATAAATCAGTATTATATGGTTAATACATACTCTAAATGTGTATACATTATATCACGGGGTAATGTTATCAAATTATATTGGTTTTTATGTAGTTATTACCTTGAAGGAATCTCTATAATTCTTGTTATACATCTTATGTTAGGCACGTTACCGATTTATTACGGAAACACTTTATATATACGAATTTATAAAATATATGTTAAGTGATGTAAGATTCTATATATGTTCTACGTGTAACAGAATTACATGAATGTTTCATACATTAAAGAGACATAGTAACATAAACAGTTGCACATGCTTAAGCTGAAATATTAGCTTATATAATGGTACTCAATAGTAGTTTTATACGGTTTGTGTCACTGTACAGGCGCTTTCTATACTTTAATAGTACGAGTAGTAAATGCCTTTTGTTTTTGAAACTTTATTATGGAACGTGACGACAAATGGAAAGTAAAATTTTTTCACAGTTTGTCATCTCGACAAAACCGTCGAATAGTTTAAAAGAAGCTATAGTTGAGTGTATTAAAATTTGTTCACAACAAAAAGAACGTTTATTAGGTAGCACTTATGTCTCTCCATCTTCACATCATCAAACATTGTTTGATAAGCCTTCAACTTCAATAGCGATTTCTTTAACAAAAGATTATGTAAATCTAAGTCCCAACTGTCAATCTTCCGAGAAGTTATCCAAGCACACGAAAAATGCATCACAATTGTATTTGAATACTATTTATGATGCAAAATAAACCTGTTAACAATATTGTTTAGTATTTTATTAATTATATTATTTGTAGAATGAAGTAAATGAATATAAATAAAATACATAAATTTAATATGAATCAAATATATAACTTTTGTACATCACAGACATATAGTCATGTTGATGTAATTTCAATATTTAAATTAATGTAAACTGACCGGCAAAAAAACCGACCACCCTGAAATATTTCACAAAACTACTTTGAAAATTGTTAATTTTAATGCCGCGGCGGTTGAATGATGTAATTAAACCTCGAGAAGGACATACACACTACTAATGATTATAAGGAGGTTCATTATAAACAGCCACATTTATTGTTTTTTAATTAAGAAAGTAACCTATTTAGACTGTTTTTGTTACTCCTTAAATTAAATTTAATTCTGGATTAATTTGTCTCTTTTTTAGCTAATTTGTACATCCTGTGTCAACAGTGAATGCTTCTTAAATCAAATAACAATCACTTGTTAAAATAATAATTGTTAAAATGGTTTTGGAAATATTTCAGGGTGGCCGGTTGTTTTGCCGGTCAGTTTATATTTGTAATGTGGCGGTTACATCCCATTTATAATTCTCAAGTAAAATTATGTTACATGATGGTAATATAAGAAACTTATTCTTTTGTTGCTGACACTTTTACATGGCAGAAATGTAACAGTGCTATAACTGTAATATTACATTTAACATATTTATAAATGTCTCAGAGTTTATGTAATTAACACATAAATGTTATGAGTTTGTGTTTACTGGGCAGCATACACAGACACAATTGACACAATTTCAACCTCTGTTGTTTAAACGTACAATTGGACAAACAAAGAATCAAATTTGAGCAATTTTGTCTGTATCAATTAGCATCAGCTACTGAAGTCACATAATGATCTAAAGGTTCAGTAACAAACCAAAAACCTAAACATAAAAAGAATGTTTTTGAATACTTTTATTGAAAATTAGTTATGTGAATCCTTAATCTAGACATACAGGCAAATTAATTGTGTCTAATAATATTAGATGATAACAAGAAAGGTTACTTAGCTAAAAATGTAACAAATGATAAATCGCATATAATTTTGGAGTTCTCCAATACCTAGAATCCAGCTACAAAGTGAAGTAAAACATTTCTTAATAATCATCAATACAGTGACAGACGCACTACTTAAGCAACAAATGGTAGTTATTCTTACAATGCAGGATTTAGACGAATTTATAAAGAAAGCTTCGTCTGCTATTACATAGAATAATTACGATGTATTGTTTTCCATATGAGAAACACCCGTACGAGAAGAAATTCTTCTACTACCCACTCCTGAACTCCGTTTAACTGTTTGTAGCATGTTTTCCTGTTGTGCAGGACTGTTAGCTCTTCTTGAGACTGATCCAAATGAACCATGAGTTTGAATGTGTTAAAATGGCCGAAGAAGAGCAAGACTCTTAACACTTAACTATGACTGGTGTTAAAACATAGAAGGAGAAGTTTGGTGGCTTGACACCCTCCCCTTCAAGAACTAGCGTTCATAATTCCTAGCAGCAGCTCGCGCATTTTCATCACAAAATCCATATTCAGCGTATTCTTCACTCAAAAACCGAATAGACTCAAAGTGGATATAATGACTTTGGAGACTTACTTTGAATTTGTATCACAAATTCCGATGTCTTGATAACAGTCAAATAAGACCTGCAAAATGTTTGCGTCAAAGAAGTATCTTCACATATATCAGACCAGCAAATATTTGTAATGCAGGTATAGATTCTACTTGACACTACCTTCACCACGGAAAAACGTCCATCAGGAAATCAAATGAATGTTTGAATCTGCGCCAAGAAAAAAGAGATTTCTACAATTCTAATGCTTCCTTTCTTTAAATTAAACGCTTGGCTGTCAACTACTCAGTGTATAGTCTTTTGCGCGTATAATTGCATTGTAAAAAGTCTAATACTCGGACGCCGTGGGATATTAGTAGCTGAAGACGTGGTTATAATCTCTTTGCAAACAAAACCAGTACAACAGAATCTATTTTCTAATATAAATTCGAATAGCTCTTTTCATAACCTCAAGTTGATAAAGCATACAGTCTCCAGAAAGTATGGAATAAATACAATTTATAACATCAAAAAAATTTTTTCGTTGGAAGCCTGACACAGCAATTTCTATATTATGCGCATATATTTTGATAAAGTAGTATAATGTGTAGGATACTCTATAACAAACTTATGACGTCATCGGGATTTTTTTAAATTGCACGAGTCTTGACATATCTTCTGATTCTCCTTGAAGTATAGTTTACAGTGGTGTGATGATAACAAGCATTGCTCATAGTTTTTGTTTTTGAAATTGTATAGAAAATAACTTACAAAATCACAATGTTTATCTCATTCATGGAAAAGCTAAACAAATCCAAGTAAAGAATGTGCCGAGGAAATCCAGAAAATGTGTCAAAAAACATAAGCCCTAATTTAAAAGAAATTCCCATAATTTTATTATAACTTACCATTAAAATACAAGTTTCTGGTATTTAAATTCATAGTTTTGTGCCTGACCAAACATTATTTTGAAAATATAAATTTTATTCCATATTCTGGATACTGGACACTGTGTATGTGTCGCAGGCAGATAGTTATTTAAAAAAATAGTTTTTACCTGGACAACTATTGTCTGTCTAGGAGAATAACTCCTTTTTCTTATTTAATTGCTAGATGACCAGGAAAATACTGTTGGACCAGGCAAATAATATCTGCTCGAACCCGTTTTAGGCATATGTTACTCAAAGTAGTTACCAATCAATGCAGGTAAATAGCTTGGAGTCTATAATAATTCAATTCTATAGTTCAAGAGATTGCTAAGCAATGAGATAAGCGACTTGGGGGGTAAAAATAAAAAGAAAAATTTAGTGGCTAGCAACCTTGATTTACAAAATTGGGAACTATGTGCGTAAATAGAATTAAAATACGAAAAGCAAAGTCCATTAATTTTGTCTCGTAATAACTGAAATTCTGTTTGGAAATCGTGTTAGTGAATTGTAGGATAAATGCTAACAAATACATGTATTTTAGTCTTTACAGTACAAATAAGCAATGTCCAGTTTCCGATAAGCTTATTATAATATAGTGATCTATGAGACTTGGTTATCATTAATCAAGTAACCGAGGCGCAATGGCGGACTGCGACATCTGCTATTAGCACATCAACATGGAGTAGCCAATTTATCCGTCGCACGTGCTGTCTCGTAATACACTAAAACAATACCTACATTAATTCAAATTTTACACATGCATATAAAACAAGGGAAGGCGAGTATTTTATGAAAATTGCATTTGTAAATTTGCATCATAAATCAAATTATTTATGACCGACTGCTTATCGGTGCATGTTACGGTTGATGTGTACCCTTAAATTTAATACATATTTATTGCGCGGACGCATAATGAAATTTATAAACCCCTTTTTATAATAATTAAAACTTGATTTAATTAGATTGCTGGTGAGATCATGACGTTAGAATATATCAGGCAAGGCGCAATCAATGTTTCCTTAAAAGTTTAGAGTACATACTTGTAACTCCCGTTTGTTTCCCTTCAATTATCTAGTTGACTGTTAGTGAAATCTCGTTAAAACTTCCATACTTCTATAAAGCCATACATTTATTATCACAAAGCAAACTCATTTAAAGCAAATTTTTCTTATTACTTCTACTGTCAACCTGAATTTCTATAGGTAGGTATTCTCAGCTGAATTTCTATTGCTTTATCATTTAATTAAACTATTCCTTATTTACTTTTGCATTTATAAAGTTCAAGAAGTTGGATAATAAAAAATTCATCAATATCTGATGGAGGCAAACAGGTCTTCCCAGAGCTTTCCAGTATGTTCAATATTTGTTTTCAATCTCCTTCTCGCTGAAATAACATAACTGGTGTTTTTTTATGGAATACTAAATTTTATTTGCGTATAGTACTGTGTTTCACTGCTTAATGTTTCATATTGTTTGTGCAAGCAGCTTTCAAATCGGTTACGAACATTTCGATTTATCCCGATAAAAAACAAAATGTGATGTAATGCATTGTTAATAAATAACCACAAACAATACTAAATCTTAATTAATAATCTTTATTTCTTTCATAATAATACTGGCATTAAAATGAATGAGACAAATCAAATATTTTCAGTATAAGATACGCGTTGCATTTTACCAAATACATTTATATGTAGCGCTGAAATATAAAAGGGTTTTTCGATGTTTATTTATAACTTATGGTTTAAAGTGAAAGGAAAGCTTTTCCACTTCTTTGACATTAGAAAGAAAAGATGATGAATGTAGGTACTACATCCGAGACATTTGAACAGATTAACGTAAGGTTTCTTTTGTGACTTCTAATGCTTTTTATGACATTATAAATATATTTCTTAAAAGTTAATATTTTATTTATAAATTTACTAACATACGTATGGTTTTGACTTTTTCCTGTCTTATTTGTTTTACTTCAAGCATTTTATTAAGACAAATAAAGTACTGTTACGTCTTACCTGTTTCTACAGCCAATTGTATTTAAATTTAAAATGGGAAATACATCTTTGTCATAGGAATCAAACATATTATCTAAACCATCGATTTATGAATGCCAATAATTGTTAATAAAAATTACTTAAACTTGAGGCCTCTGAACAGGACCTCCAGTAGATGTTATTGGTATTTTTTACTTTAGTATTAGCAGATGTATAGTGAGAAATGACTTACGGAATTTCAAAATCATCTATGCAGTTTAATAGATTTCCATTTATTTCATTCTCTACTTAATCTGCATGTAGAATTTGAGCACGTCTCTGAAAACCTAGAAGCTTGGTTTTACAATTTCATTAAATATACAACGTGGTTCTGAATTAGACTAAGTACCTTGTAATAATCAAATAAATATAAATAAACACAAGAAATTAAACAAAATTCCTCATTTTGTTAAATGAGGCCTTGTGGTTAAAGAAAGTACCACTATTTTAAATAGGCAGTAGCAGTAGTAGTAATTTTTATTTACATATACATTCCTAACCTTGGACTGTTAAATAAATCCCTAGTTACAATTAATTCTGTATTTGGTCTAGCTTAAGACTACTAGTAATCTTCTAACTTAATATTTAGGTTTTACATTTTTACAACATTGCTTCATTAACTGTCTTATACTATTGGAAGTGTTTATTTCTTCTGGTTACTCATTAAACAATCGCGTTCATTATAAAATAAATAATTTTGCGCGACTGACTGTATTTAATAGTAGTCGAAGATCAATGACGTGCCGACTCCCTTAATCGTAATGGTCACTGCTGTATTAAATAAATTTTGACATGTAGTATGGCAATTGACCGTTTACAACTTCATATGTGTTTTACAATATACCTTCTGCTTAATACTCACCCAGTTTATCACGTCAAGAAAATTTTTCCTGCGACCACGCATCGCTTTATTTTATAATTTTTGGAGGGGCTGCAGATAGTAAGGATATATATTTCATAATTATTCAAAGGCAAACAGGTCAAATTCGATAATTGTTTTTTTAATGATGTGATAATTCTCATAATTATGCATTTTAATGTAAATCTGTTCGTCGAAATATTCAGAACAGCAGTTAACTGTCACAGTGACCTCCTCAATTGTACTAACAAAATCCGCAAAACTGTACTCAACAATTTAAAATAATAATGGCAAACTTTAACCATAGCAGTTAGTAGAAATAAACGGCACTTTTTTACTTGTCAAGATTTTGATGCTTCTTTCCCAGATTTTATGATGTATCTTCTAAATACAGGAAGCTCGCGTTCCACTGTTTTCACTTTAAAGTTGCATATATACATATACTGTCAGTATATCTTTAAGAAATCGAACTGATACTGACCGAATTCCAAGAAACCATATTACTGCAAAGCGATTGTCATCAAAACAAGAAATTTTGTCAAAATGTCGTAATGGTCCAACACTGATTAACACAACAAAGACACTTACTGATTTGCAAAGATGTAAAACACTTGCACTTACTTTCTATGAGTGATGCCAAAATAACTGAAAGAACTAGATGTATTAGTAGAGACACAACTAAGTTAGGGAATTGGACATCTCTTGGTGTGGACGGAGTTTATGACTATTGGTGGCGATAAATATATATCTTTTCCCAAAAACTTAATTGCGACTTAAACACTTCGGTTGCATTTCTTTAACTCTTGGAGTGCTACTAAGGATTTTCACTAAACTCTACGCTCTAGACAGTAAATTTCCAACCAATCAATTAATGTTGCATCCAGATTTAACAATCAAGAGGCTAAATCTATCTAGATCATAAAGGAGTGCAGGAAACAATTAACTTGGTAGATTGTTGACAAAGAGAAGCTCGTTCGACATTTAGAAAATCTCATGAGATTTATTAACATTAATAGTGATACTTTCATGAAGGTTGTCTAAAAGATTTTCAGATTGTCGGCAAATAACAGAATTTTTTAGTTACAAAAAGAAATGTTTATTATGTACTTAAAAAAATATTAAATAATAGTAACGATAATGTGAAACCTTGTGGCACACCTAATGTAACACCTATTTTTTCTTTGATTTTTGCTCTCTGTAATCTAGAACTTAAAAGCCTATTACATAAAAAGCCGGTAAAATAACATTATCGCTAACGAAAGAGAGTCATCAACAGTACTTTAAAAGCAACGTATATTTAGGATAGCACGGATTTCTGATAACTTCCATGAATCAGGTAGCGTGGTGTTTTAGAATAGTTGGAAGTGCAGTCCTGCGGGGACCGTTGTCAATATGCAGTTACAACTACATAAAAGAATGTGTTTTTCTACAGTACTTTTTGAACTATTCTTCAAATATAACAGAATATAGCATCGCAGGGATATCTACTCATTCGTCTGCTACGTTGTCCGAATGCAAAAATCAATACCTTGCTTTTGAAACTATCGACCGACGCGACGTTCCAATTCTAGCAAAACCTCACAAAATTTATATTTCTAATTTTGTTACTTTTGAAGAATTGTTCCTTTACAATCATTATGAATAACGAGTGCGCTAAGACCTAGAGTAACGGTAAAAGTGATAACAAAACAGCATTTATCTAGAAAGTCGTTAATTATCGGTAAATAACGATATCGTTATGAATTTTGGAGAATCATAAATAAAAATTAGACCTGCAAATGTAATTGCTTCTCGTGCTTTGTTTACTTTTTTAATTAAATTAATTAAATTTAACATGCGGCTTTGAGAATCTCCTAACCAATTTTTCTCTTCCTTTATTATTTCACGATGTTGTCATCAAATAACGATAGGTAATATAGTGCATTTCAAAAGAGCTTCTGCTTGAGAAGTCGATAATTTATCGACTTTTTATAAAATTGGCCTGTTTATCAGCAAAGTCACTTATGTAGTGTTCCAGTGATGTCAAATGGTAACAACTGAGTTTTTAAAAGAACGATATAAATTTTACAAAATTCAGGTTCACTATTTTCTACATTTCGGAGATTTATAATCAGAAAGGAAGCACAAAGCAAACTCAGAGATAATATTATTTGGACAGATGAAGCATATACGACCAAATACGAACCAGTTAATTGTCAGAATCAGCATCAATGCAGTAATAAAGATTTTCATACTTCATGTATTTGTTGTCAGCAAAGGAGATTAGAGTTTAACGTTCTCTTTTGTTTGGCATATTCTGTTTCTAGAAAATTATTCGTCTGAAAGTTTTGAAAATGCACCCTCACTCAAAAGAAGATGGGATAGTTTCAGTTTGATGAAACAATGTCGTAGTCTTTAGCATTATTACAAAACTTCTTAAATAAAAGAGTCTTGAGAAATCAATAGGCTGAAGAACTCGCTTCCCAGAACAACTGATTTAACAGCTCTGGACTTTTTCCTATAGAGTCTTCTACAACACAGACTACTATTAACCAAATAATGTATTTACTTTTAAAGCATTACAAAAAAAGTTTCAAACTTTGAAATAGAATGCAAACTGTTAAATATCAATTTATTTAAATTTACTTAAGTGTTGCATAAAAGTTCTTTAATTTACGCTGGTCTTTATTTAGAAAATTACAATTAGTAAGTATAAGTTTTCTGACAGCACGTTACAATCGATTTTAGCATCAAAGGATTAAGTAAACGGCAGAAAGAAAAAGCAAGTAGTCAACAATGTTGAACTACAAATTGT
>VTPC01091041.1:38597-71383 GCA_011009095.1 Ignelater luminosus | reverse complement strand
TATAGCTTGTCCGACTGAATGAGTATCAATCCTGTTACAGCTGGCAGAATTCCCAAGTCCCAATGATACACTCTTAGGATTTTTAAAGTCGTAACTTACTTCTTCGGTTTTGCTTTAATATGCAATGCTTATTTTTAATATTGGTTACGGTTTCTTTATCAACAACCCATCTTATTTCCTCACCTTGTGAAATCTTAATTTCTAGGCAGTCAACGGATCTCACCTACCTGTGTTACTCAAGATAATTCAAGTTGTTTGCCTCCAATTTTATTTTATATTTTAGCTTTAGTCCAGTAACAGGGTACTTTTACCTGGAATTAAATCAGGTTTTAATTTTTATCATGTATATATTGCTAGTAGAAGGAAGAATGTAACTTTTCGACCTCCATAGCTCTCGGGAGAACTTTCTGTGGTCAAAGAACCTCGGAATTTTCGGACTTTTTTCATTTTCCGGCTATAACTATTTTTTGGTCACTCCTAGCAAGAAACAGTCTATTATCACTTTGAAAAACGACAAGATTTCCGACAACTTTTGTAGGAAAAGGGTTTTTCTAATCTCAATACCAAGCAAGCTACAGTTCATCAAATTTCAGTACAATTTCCCATTTTTTTTCTAAAAGTTGGATTTTTACCTTTCATTCATTAATTCATACATTTACAGGATGTGATACAACTTCGGTTTTTTTGGCCACGGAAAATCAAAATTATGTTCTCTCAATAAACAACACCCACACCTGAAAGTAGAAGCAAAGAAATTCTCTGAACCCCACGTCTCTCCAGATTGCATAGTGAAGGCAGGGCAACAGCTCATCCTAGCACTGTATGGCCAAAATGGAGTCGTGAATCACTGGATGATTTGAGATATGATCTGTCTGTCAAATCGGTCGCAAGAACTGCTTTTAACCTAGCACGACTGCCACTTACAGCAGATGCAGCAAGGTTTCATTCACTGCGGGCCTATCACCAGGTGTAAACGATTGGGCCAAGAAACAAACCCACTAGAATGGGGATGGAAGAAAGGCTCATCCGGTCTTATTCCAATTATGATAATTAAAGGCGCAGCATCTGAGTCACTGCTGAAGGTTATTTCTTGTTCCTGTTCCTGCTGTGGCCTCTCATGTGACAACGTGCCTGACGTGCAGTTTGAAGACGACAACGAAATGTTCAGTGGGTTCGAGTAAGATGAAGCTGAGTCGAGATGAAGAAGACAGAAACTAGTTAGAGGATGGCATCATTGATAAGCCAGGACCATCCAAACGCAAGAAACATGATTGATCTATTGAAATAATATGAAATGCCATAGTACATTTGTAAGCGCTTGTTCCTTCCTTGTAAATACTGAACAATTATGCTGAACTTTAACAAACTGTAGCTCGCTTAGTATTGAGATTAGAAAAACCTTTTTCTACAAAAGATGTCGGAAAGTTTGTCATCTTTCAAAGTGATAATAGACTATTTCTTGCTAAGATTGACCAGAAAAAAGTTATAGCCGGAAAACTGATAAAAGTTTGAAAATTCCGAGGTTTCTTGGCCACAAGAAATTCTCCCGAGGGCTACGGAGGTCGCAAATTTATCTTCTCCCTTCTACTAACAATATACTGGGTGTTTCATTTAACTTGAGACAACTAAATATCTCGAGATATAAACATTTTACAAAAAAAATGTTTCAGATAAACCTTTAATAGTATCAAGAGGGTCGTCTGCCTGTGTAGAAATTAGCCTGCCCCCTGGGATGAGGCGGGGGGTAACTTTGAAATTCCAAATGGGAACTCCCACTTTTTTATTGCAGATTCGGATTCCTTGAAAAAAATGCGTAAGTTTTGTTTGAAACATTTTTTTAGAATCGTGATAGATGACGCTGTAATAAGTGAAAATTAGTTTTCGCCATTTCCTTAAAGAAAAATCAACCGCTTTTATGCGTAACGGTCCTTAAATTATTGTCGATTGAAAAGCAGTGTCTCTGATGTCCGACAATGAATTTCGCTTGATCGTAGATGGCTTGCAATGGACAAAACCAAAACAAGTTGGAAACAAAATAAAATGAAAGAAAAGTAATCTCAAAAATAGAAACGAAAAGTGAAATAAATTAAGCCAGAACAATTCTTCAATAACTAGATTTCTTAAATTTGAGAAAAGTAAATTTCAGTTCAATGCATCGTCCCTGAATTACTATGGGCACGTACCATGGAGAGAAGTCGTCGCGTCGGTATAATTGTTTTTAAGCAACACCTACATACCTACAGAATACAAAAGTTTTGTCGATTGCAACGCCATCTACAATCATGCGAAATCCATGCTTCGCGCCATCTATCACGATTCGAAAAAAATGTTTGGAACAGAACTTACGCATTTTTTTCAAGGAATCCAAATATGCAGTAAAAAATGGGGATTTCCGTTTGAAATTTCAAAGTTACCCCCCGCTTCACCCCCAGGGGGCGGGGGAGGCGAGTTAATTTTTACACGGGCAGACGTCCCCTTCGATACTATTAAAGGTTTATTTGGAACATTTTTTTCGTACAATGTTTATTTCTTGAGATATTTAGTTGTCTCAAGTTAAACGGAACACCCGGTATACAAGATAAAAAATAAAACCTTCTACCTGATTTAATTCCCGCGAGATCCCTTTTTGACGACGCCGTTACTGGACTATTTGTAGTAATGCTGTTACAAGTATAGATCCCGCAAACACCCATGAGTCATGACTATGCTGCTGCGCGAAGTTAAAATTGGGGAAAGGGAACTGGAGGTGAAATTATATTAACCAAACTAAACAAGTTTGATACGAAGTATTCAGCACGTGATCAACAATGCGAATGACTAAACTTTCAAGTCAATGCTTTTAAGTTAGCGAATGCATATTACTTATCGTGGAAGGGGTAAAGGAACGAAGTTTAGTCTTCTGCGCCGTGGTCATGAGTGTTTAAGAGATCTCTAGACAAATGAGTGGTGCAAGGTTAAGTCCCCAGCTAACCCCACCACAGTTAACAAAATTTCATAGATTTGAAGTAACTGATTTAGAAGTTTCTTTATTATCTGAACAAGTTTAGTCACAAGACTGACTTAAATCGAATTTAGGCATTTTTGTTTGGTTGTATCTTTTTAAAATAGGCCTGTCTCACGAAACCTGTTGAAACGTTTTTCTGAAGAGTCCATCAAAGCTTCTGCTGAAGACAAGTAAATTAAAACCTACTCGTATATCCAGTTCGAATCATATCATGGAACACGGTTAGTATTTTAATACGCTAAATCCATATGTATCCTTGAGCTACAGTGCTCTGCTTTGGTTTCAAGCGGTCGATAACATTGAAACATATCCAAACAAGAAAAATGTCCTCGTACCAAATACAATGTCATCGATGTTTGGAAGCGGCTAGCACGATTTTTTACAGTATTCAGTATCTTCTTTCTTAACCACGATGAGTAAACTTGCACAAGTCGAATTACTTGAACGGTTAATAACATCATTCAACACTCTTGAATTAGCTTGTTGATGTCTCGTTATTTTACAAATGGTGTTGGTTCTTCCACGAGTTCTACTAGATTAGTTAGTCCTATTTGAGCTGTTTTAGCATACAGTGCGTCCACATTTCGATGCTCACTATTGGGATCCGGGAAATTGTAAGAGATATGAAGTTAAATTAGAAAAGATTTGGCTATTTTGGAGATCAGTTTACTTATGCTTTTGTTTTTTCAAAAAAGGTTTACTACATATTTGCTAAAAACAAAATTAATCTAATTTTTTTTTATAAAAAAATCATTTCCCACGTAGTGTTGCCATGGCTTTAAACATATGAAAATCATTGATTTTTGTCAGATAAATTACATTTGTTATGTAACAAATGAATTGATTTGATAAAAATCCACGACTTTGTGTGTTAGATGCCATGGCACACTATGATGAAAAATGATTTTCACTTCATAACTCGGTAAAACAAAAGAATAGCTAGGTCAAACCATGTATCACTGAAAAGAATTTAAGGCGTGCTGTTCAGTAATATGGAAATCAAGTAGGCGTCCCGTTAGAAAAAATTTGGATTTACGTTTCATCGCCGAAGTAAAACAAAAGACAATTGCGAAAATAATTTTTTTGTGTTTCGGAGTAAATTCTCTAAAACACCCTCTTTGCTGTTCTTTTCTATCTTTGCTCGTTCCTGAGATATTTCACTGTAGAAGGAAATAAGATAATTTTGTTTTTAGCAAATATCTAGTAAGTCGTGAATTTTTCCGAAAAAAACAAAACCGTAAGTAAATTGATCTCCAAAATAGCTAAATTTCTTCTAATTTAACCGACTTATTATCTCTTACAATTTCCGAGATCCCAATAGTGAGCATCGAAATGTGGACACACTGTATATATCGTAGTTCCAATGACTGATCAAACATTACGCTTATCTTGTTTTGTTCTCCTATTGTTAGCCTACAAATTGTCATGACTATCAGTCTGGTTTGGCTATGCTAGAGTGAAATGGACTATCTTACGATTTCTGCTTTCCCAAACGAGTAGAATATGATACCGAACAGGCTAAGTAACAACTGTCATTTAGTAGTCTTTTTGAGCGCGACCTAAATGGAACATCCAGTATATCATACGTGTGCAACGTTAACAGTTGAATGAAACAGAATTATTTATTTAATACTAAACCATATTTTAATGTCCTACTTAAACGTGATTGTGTTTTGTTTTTTTACCTTAATAATAAAGCTAAATTAGTTTATAAACATTCCTTAAATTAATTATCTGATCAGTATGTTTAATGAATAAATAAATAAATAAATAAACGGTATGCAAATTAATGTGTAGGTTCGACGCGGATCAATTATTTAAAAATTAATCCTCCGAGAAAAACTATATCGTGAGTGAAATTGGCAAGCAATTTCCGCGATAAATAATTGATTGGTGTTATGAAGGGAAGTTTATTACAAGCTGCTTTTCTTGAGAAATGCTTATATAATAGCTTACGGATTTCTTTCCTTAATTGAGGATTATTATGTAACTCAAGTATGTTGCCGTTTTGAAATGAATTTTTTTTAAAGCAAGAAAGAAAAATTAACTGAAGCTCGCGTTTTAAACTCGTTAAAAAATACCATGAAGTATTTTATTTTGTTTGTAAAAGCCAATTTTATTATTTCTTTCTACCTTAAATGACAGGATAAGAAATTGTTATTATTTATAGTGAAATACAGAGTGTTTCACGACAAATGAGATAAGTCAACATCTTATTATTTCGAAACCAGCAAAATCACGTTCAACTGTTATTATTCAAATACTAGGTCTAATGTTCCATATAAGAAATGTGTTTTAAGTAAGCAATAAAGTAGGTTGCTACCGTTCAAAGATTGAAGTAGATATATAGTGATATACAGATTTACAGTATTGGAGGGTATGTTAAACATAGAGAGTGGGACGAGGGTGGAGTATACGATATAAGTAATGTCATTCCTACCTGCATTATATTTATTGTGAATTCAATATTAAGTAAGGGTAAAGAATAAGGAAATACCTACAAAGTGATAAATTAGAGAGTACTAATTCTACTGTTAAATAAAAATTTAAAAAGAATTAAATATAATTCACGTAAAGAATTCTTTGTTAGCTACTACACAAGAATTAAGATTTTGTGCATCCTAGACCTTTAAGATTTTTTTACGCAAGGTCGACTGATAGTCATTAAAAAGATATTTTTGTAAAAACGTCATCTAAACATTTTTGAGGTTATGACATTAATTTCTTTTTACGGTTTAATAATAATAGCAAATTGTAGGAGAGGATAAATATCTCTTTCTAACCTTATTAGCGTAGGTAGAGAGCTTAATAATGTTTTGAATATGTAACTTAATACAAACACGGTATGTGTATAACTGTTTAATATAAATACATTGGGCCTGAAATATGTAACGGTCAAGCAATAAAGTTTAACAGCTAATCAGTTTCATTTTGTTTCTCACCATTCGTGAAAATTACGCTGTGGGCGCTTACTAAAACCCAGAACGATATAAATATTTATCACGAAATTTATGCAAAGTCTTGAGTTTAAATAAAGTTATTTAGTATATCTTAAACGTTAATCTATTGTAAATATTTTAGCATACCTAATTATTCTGACCTAAATTAAGTGCGACGTTTCCTCCGAAACGTGTCGCATGTAAATTTGAATTTCTGCCATAACAATATGTTTTTAAGATAATTTTTCACACACTTATTTATTACAATAACGTGAAGGAGGTTTGACAGTTATGGAAGGGTTGTGTTATTGTACGAGACTCGGGGCATGCAAATGAGAGGGTAAGGGCAACCACGATGTCGAAACCGTTCCGTTCGAATACGAGTGATTGACAAATGTTTCCAATCACCTACTAAATAACGACTAAAGCCTAACCGGCACTACGTCAAATGTTATTGATATGTAAATATACAACTGTAAATTGAGATTTCCCACCGCGCTTTTAGTTACTTGTTAATAATTATTTTCCGAAGTTCCTTTCAAAGAAAATAATTAACGGCCAATGAAAATAATATTTGTGGGAAGTTAACGAGATACCTCTCTTGATTAACGTAAGGGACGGGCATGAAAGTTAATTATGAAGCAAATTACGGATCTCAGGGATCTGAAAAAGTTTTCACAAATTATTTATTCAATGTAGGTTACCCACAATATTCAGTTTCGTCACAGTAAAATGAAAAATATTAATTTAATTATACCTTTTTTGAGTTTCTTAATATACAGGGTGTAACGGTTACTTGGAGAAACACAGAAAATTAGGACAAACCTAGCTACCAAATTCCGTTATCGGTTCAATTACCACACTCCCGGTTTCTCCGGAAATTATATCAATTTTAATCGTTTGAAATGAAACACCCTGTACATTTCAATAAATTATTTATCTTCACTCCCCCCTGTTTACAACAAGCTAGTCTAGGCCATCCAATTTTTGTAACAGAACGCTCTATATCTGTTAACGAGATATAAGAGAGCAAGATTACAGCTTTCGTTTGATACTAATAGTACTTGCAGTTGAAATCAGTAGCAAGTGTAATAATTAATAAACGTATACAGAGTGTTTCACTTAAAATTAAAAAGTCGGCATCATCTCCAGCGAAATCGGAAGCTCACTAGATGATAGTACATGGTGGCCCAAAGAAAACGAAACACTTTTTTTAAGTGAAATATCTCTGGAACGAGCAAAGATAGAAAAGAACAGCAAAGAGGGTGTTTTAGAGAATTTACTCCGAAACACAAAAAAATTATTTTCGCAATTGTCTTTTGTTTTACTTCGGCGGTGAAACGTAAATCCAAATTTTTTGTAATGGAACGCCTACTTGATTTCCATATTACTGAACAGCAGACCTTAAATACTTTTCAGTGATACATGGTTTGACATAGCTATTCTTTTGTTTTACCGAGTTGTGAAGTGAAAATCATTTTTTATTAGAGTCGTGAAGTTTTATCAAAGAAATTTATTTGTTATGCAAAAATTGCTAAAACAAAATAACTACGCTTTTATGGGGCATTAGGTGCTATCTGTGAATGCTCAGTAAAGTATCTTAAAAGCGTCTTTTGTTTTGTTTTAGCAATTGTTACATAACAAATGTAAATGGGAAATGCTTTTTATTTTAAAAAAAAATAAGAGAATTTCGTTTTTAGCAAATATCTAGTAAGCCGTGAACTTTTTTTTAAAAAACAAAAGCATAAGTAAATTGATCTTCAAAATAGACAAATTTCTTTTAATTTAACCGACTTCATATCTCCTACAATTTCCGAGATTCCAATAATGAGCATTGAAATGTGGACACACTGTATATATTGAGAGTTATAAACTTTAAATGTTGCTTATTGAAGTCGTCGCGTTACAGTTACAGTAAGATTGCTAAGTTGCTAAATGTATATGAACTAATTCGATCCTGCCTTAATACACTGTGTTACGTGTATATGCGATACGACGTAACTTTTTTTATCTTAAGTAAATACAATGCTTTTGGTATTTCTTGAATTTAGATATTACTTACCTAATAATTTTTTCAAGCCATGTCTTTTTTAAAAACATCATTTCTCGGAACTTTAAAACGTAGGCTAGTAAACAACTAAGGCTGAAAGAAAGTCAAGAATTTCCGTTTTCAGATTCATGAAAACTGCAAAAACATTCAGATTTTTCTTTTTGGTATCTTACTGGCCAATATGATATCTCTTCAAGTTTTACAAATTCCAATAGTCAGTTTTAAGTTCGGAAGCCCTGTACGCTTTCAATTTTCGCTTATAACTCAAAAACAAAAGAAAATGTATAAGTTTTGATTATATCAATGAACTCGACAGGAAGAAGTAGATCGGTACGTGCATTCATTTTTTTTTTCTAGTTATTCTAGTTTCCGAAACTCTGAATTTACCTCGGATTTAGTATTCCGGTATAATTCGACTCTAGCTTGCAAAAATAAAAATTGAGCATTTTTAAAAACAACCCGTCAAGCTGGAAACAAAGTTGACTTTCATTTGTTGAGTGTAGCCCCGAATGATTTGTTATTCCGATAGATATTCTATAGGATTTCTAATGAAGAAGTATAAGGTATCAAAAATGTCAACGTCGTCGTTTCCGGTTTGACACTAGAAGTTGTTCTAGAAATGTTCTAATTACCGTTTTTGCAATCTACAGGTAGAATTATATCGGAATCCTACTAAATTTCGCCCTGGTAGTTTTAATATCTCCCGATTAACAGCGAGTGGATTGTTAAACAAGACACCCTGTATACTCAGAATTCCTGATATCCCCAAAGAAAGAAATCTAGCAGGTTTAAGGTAAGGGGAAACATTGAGGCCAAAGTTATTAAACTTTAGAAACTAAAACAATATACAAGGTATCTTTGAAATGAAAAATTGTTATCAAGCCGTCTGAGACTGTCATATATACTAGTGGGACTCACCATATTTAAAATGTTCACATACTTTTGCCTACGACTGTATAGTTCGAGCATTCTAAAATTACATTTACTAATTATCTAAATTTAATTAATGTTAAGAAAATGACGTTATAAATTTTTTTATCAACACATAAATATCGTTCAGGTATATATATCTTTGCCCCACTTGTATACATATTCCAACTACTTCATTTAATTATCCCATTTCTCCTATCCCATCTGCCTCATTCCTCATATAAACTAAAGCGACCTCTATATTTTGTAAGATTTAATCCGTAAATTACAGTATTTGGTGTTTGTAGCAAAAACAGATAATTATCTCATAAGATATGTCAGACATTTCGCTCTAAAAGGCATTTAATTAGAGAAACCGCAAATTGAATACCCGAGTGCTATTACTCGTATTAATTTCATTTCGTAAAAATAACTCACTTCTCTCTATTCATGTATAATTTTGAAAAGAAATGAATATATGGCAGTATACAAACTAGATAGTAATTATTTTTATTGTTATTTTGTATAATTAAATCAAAAGAAGATAATTACTTCTTCCTCTGAAAAATTTACGAATGGAAGCTTGTTCTATAGATTCATTAAGAGTAAGAATAATAAATACGTTTCTCTCTAATTACTTACTGCTAGTGGTTTCATCAGACTGTAAAAAAGTATAGATATAGAACAATGGAAATTCAGCAAATTCCGTTATGTAATAAATTGATGAACATATTTAGGTTACGAGTAATTAGGTCAGTTTTTGCATAAAGGATGCCATTAAAACATACCGAGTGATCAAAAGTGATATTTCCATTCTAATAGCTCTTTTAACTCAAAGATACGGGATGTCAATAAAACGAAGAGCAACCCCATTTTTCTTATTTTTTTCTTAAGTAAAAATAATGAATTTTGACTGGCGTAACATAGTCGCTAAATGCCGTTACTTGACGGAGGTTTTAATTTTTTATCGTTTTCAGTTTTAGCGAAAATTATATCAGCTTTGCAATTTCAAATAAAACAACTTCTATATTTTAATATAAAGTGTTCCGTTTACAAAAACAATAGAAGAAATCCCAGCGACTGTTGCATACAAAATTTTATTTCAATCAGTTAATAAATAACAATGCAAAGTGGGTGAAACTGGTTTCAGACTCACCCGGTATATTTTACTTTTTTTATTTTCGACAAAATTTAAAAAATCTCGTATCTGCATTCATGCATTCCGTCTGTCTGTCTGTTACCATGTTCCCGTAACTTTACAGGACACGCTATATATGAAATCAATTTGGAATTTTCTCTTGATAACAGATACGTAATTGGTATTCGAGATATCGGTATCAAACTTGGCGATTTTTCGACATAGTAATATTATAGCGTGTCCACATTTCGATGCTCACTATTGGGATCTCGGAAATTGTAAGAAATACGAAGTCGGTTAAATTAGAAAAGTTTTGGTTATTTTGGAGATCAGTTTACTTATGCTTTTGTTTTTTCAAAAAAAGTTCACAACTTACTAGATATTTGCTAAAAACGAAATTATTTTATTTTTTTTTTAAGTGAAATATCTCAGGAACGAGCAAAGATAGAAAAGAACAGCAAAGAGCATGTTTTAGAGAATTTACCCTGAAACACAAAAAATTATTTTCGCAATTGTCTTTTGTTTTACTTCGGCGGTGAAACGTAAATCCAAATTTTTTCTAATGGAACGCCTACTTGATTTCCATATTACTGAACTGCACGCCTTAAATGCTTTTCAGTGATACATAGTTTGACATAGCTATTTTTTTGTTTTACCGAGTTATGAAGTGAAAATCATTTTTCATCATAGTGTGCCATGACATCTAACACACAAAGTCGTGGAGTTTTATCAAAGAAATTCATTTGTTATGCAACAATTGCTAAAACAAAATAAATACGCTTTTATGGGGCATTAGATGCTTATTTGATGCTATATGTGAATGCTCAGTAAAGTATCTTAAAAGCGTCTTTTTTTGTTTTAGCAATTGTTGTATAACAAATGTAATTTATTTGACAAAAATCAATGATTTTCATATGTTTAAAGCCATGGCACACTACGTGGGAAATGCTTTTTATTTAAAACAAAAATAAGATAATTTCGTTTTTAGCAAATATCTAGTAAGCCGTGAACTTTTTTGAAAAAACAAAAGCATACGTAAATTGATCTCCAAAATAATTTCTTCTAATTTAACCGACTTCGTATCTCCTACCATTTCCGAGATCCCAATAGTGAGCATCGAAATGTGGACACACTGTATATGGTATCGACTTTTTTTTTAACGTTGAATACAACAATGAAATTTAAATGTTTACACCTGGAGTAGTCTCGAGATATTCGATTTTGTTTTTAACTTTTTTTCACTGGTTTATTCTGTTACTTTATCACTTTACAATCCAGACATGCAACATTTTTCTTAATTACAATACAATAACAATTTTGAGGAACTTGACTCAAAACATCCTAAGAAAAAGAGCAGAAAATAGTTTTCGCGCGTAAATTTCGAAAACAACAAACTAATTTATTCTTTTTGCTTACCTTGGGCAGCCGATAGGAAGACAAGAAAAGTGTGGAGTAACGTTTAGTGAAACTCCAGCACACCTTTTGAGTTTGACGCCAGTTAGCTGTATCCGTACGTGTTTGCTCCCTGCATTCAAAAAAACCTGTTGCAGCAGTAACTCACCATTTGCCGCGACTGGAGATATCTCGTAAAGCATGAGATACAAAGTTGCTTATTTTGAATAGTTTTAAAGATTTTTGTTTTCCCACGACTTACTAGATATTCGTTAAAAATAAAAATCTTTTTAACTAAATCTAAGTGAATTAGCTATGAGAAAATAGCAAAGAAGAAATATGCATTTAAAATAAGTTATTTGATGGATCAAATTCAAGTAGGCGTCCTTCAGATTCTAGATTGTAAGAAACAAAAAACAGTAATGAAAATGTTTTTAATTTTATATCTTCAGCTATATTAGTTTTTTCTTTTGCCTTTTTCCCACAGATTAGTCACTCAGAATCGATTTTTTATCACGCTTTGAACTTTTTTTGAGAAAACGAAAGCACCAATAAGTTAACCTCTAAATTAAGTCTAGAGATACAGCCTGTATGGAAAACTCATGGTAAGTACCACAATGGCCGTTCAATAACAGAATACTAAACATAGCCCTCTGCCTATAGCAATTACTAAATCACAACATCGGTCAGAAACAGATTTTCACAACTCTTAAAAACGCTACGCACTTGCAGTTCCCCTTTCAGTGTGATCGTTTCAGTTAAGTCTGATCAGTATAAAGATGCCCACATATTTTCAGTCGAATTACATTCAACACCACTTTACATCTTGAAGATTCAAAGCAGACAGAGCTATTTACTGTCTGCTTCATAAGCAGCTACGATTTTACCCCAGTTCAGTTCGATTCTTTAGTTCTTCAGTTTACAGATCTATCATGGTAACCCTACCACTTAGCTGATGAGATTCGACTTCCAAAAAACAATTTATCTATTTAACTTGGAAACACAACAAGGTAGTAGGTTCGACTAAATCCTTTATGTCTTCTACCCAACAGACCTTCACTTTTCTCAAGAAATAGGTTTTGCATCCGTATCTCCCCAAGTTGCTCCTGCTTTGGTCAATCATCTCTTCTGCACAGACCCCCATATCTGACTAAACTTTCTTATTCTTTTGGAATTCTTCAAATATCGAGTTTAACAAAAAGATTTAATTTCCTGTTTCACAATGGTTACCCAGAAGAAAAGTTTGTAAAACATGTTATAGACAACATAGGCTAAATCCATATTGGTCTATCAAATCAGTCATACTGGTCCAAAAGAGTAGCAGTCCTGCAGTCAAAACAGTCTAGAATCAAGTATTTAGGACCGAAATTCAAAATACTAACTTTTTGTCAGATTAAAAAGTGTTGTGTTATAGGGACCAAAATGTTCACAGACTGCGGGACCATATTGGGCCAGTGCGACCTTGAATCGAATGGTATAGTTTAGTCTTTTTTCTATAATATCTAACAAAGTACTTGGCAGTTGGAAAAACGAACAGTTCCTTGGTTATTCATATTGGTGAAAATTATCAAAGTTTTTTGTTTTTATAAGAACAATCAAAGTAAAACCAGGTTTTTATTTAGTATTTCATGAATTGGTTCTTGAATGCAAAATTTATGATACTTGCCTTCATAAAAGGCATATTATCTAATCAAAGAATTCATTAAATCAGATATTAGACTTCTAGATATCTAAAAAAAACTATTCGATAGTATCAAAGTCAAGTAAGCGCACCATTTTAAAGTACCCCTCTCTCTACTCTACTTAGTAGAAATCCAAAAATGGACCACGACAATATTTTTAATACTGAATTTCAAATTCTGCAATACTATCTTCTTACCATTTTCTTTTCTAGCTTATTCATTATAGATAGAGATAGTAGAGTTTACAAAAGATTCAATATTTTCACTATTATCACCTAAGATATCGAGTGAGCTGTTTTTGTTTTGAAAAAACAAAACATCATAAACTCTAAAAGTTAAAAAAAAATGTAAGGCAATCCTGTATATTTGAATATAACTTCTTGCGTATCTATTTACTAGACTTTTCATATTAAAAGTTTCTAGATTTTTTTATTCACTTCAGTCGGGTTGTTATAACTTTACATAGTTACAACATTATAAATTAATAGTTTGAAAGAAAAACTTTTTTTCCTTTTAATTGCGGCAACAAAGCGTGCCATACAAAAACAGGGAACGTAAGAAAAACTTCCTTTTTGTAAGTCGAAAAATGCTTTTTTACTTATACGTTTGAAGGTTTACAATGTGGAGAGTAAATAATATTTTATTTCTCTCACGTACGCTGGGGTGTTGACAAAATTGCTAAACGCACTTATGAATGAAAGAAATCCCACAACAGAAATATAGACCATCGCTTGAAGTTTCCTTCCACCTATACCTTCTGCTTTTTTTCCTGATATGATTAACTGGATTTTCGGAAATGAAATTTTCAAGATATTAAAAATACAGAAGACATTTGTACTAGAAGAATTAAATTTCTTTCTCTTATTATCTTTTTGTGTTGTATTAATAATTTCCATTGGAGCACAAATAAGTTCGTCCAAAGCAATTTTCAGCCTAAGAATATAATAAAGAATTAAAAAGCAGAATATTAGAAAACTTTATAAATAAATCAAGTTAAGGCGAATCCATTCGAAATAACACTGCAAGCCAATCTCTTTTAATCTGTATCAAGTAACTCTCTCAGGCCCACTTCCAGAAAAATGAAAGCATTCCCGAACAAATGAAATTTATTCCTATGGGAACTAGCCATCCATTATTTAGCAGATATTCAAGAAAACCGCGGTCATTGGTCGAAGTTTATTACGGTATATTGAACGTTTTTCAACTCTACAAATCTCGAGCGACTCGCGTTTTATAAAACTTTATATTTGTGTTCAGTTCATTTTATCTCTTATCTTTGGGAAAAATTAAAAACGTAATTATGAATAAATTACAATCATAAATGGCACTAATGGAAATAATATAATAACATCTGTTTGTGAATATAAAATAGACTCATGTGAGGTTAGAAATATAATTTAACTTTACGTGTATGTTAATATTTATCAAGTCGAGTACTTTACATCTAAATAACTACCTATAACATAAAGCAACCCATAAATAAATTCCATACGGTATAATTTACAAGAGATTAAAAGTAAATCTATGGTAATTTAAATTTTTAGGTTAGGTTGCGTTTGATAGAAATGTTTATACTACAAAAAAAGAAATATTATAATTACCCTCTCTCCAGACGCCGGTATGGATTTTCTTGTCGGTTTCAGGATGATGTTGGGGTAATTGCTTTAAAATCAATTTATAACACAAAAAGACAAAAATGATAAATTGACAGAAACAAACATAACGCATGCGGAAACAATGGCGAGTTGTCACTGTTATTAAATTGAATCTAAAAATACTTATAGACACAAGCAATTAATTAATGTTCCTTTTACAACAAAATTAATTATTTCCGATAACAAAGCGAAAATATAATAAATTACACGTTAAATAATGTTCACGAACAACACTGTGAAATTAATAAATCAGCTGCCATCTACGTGGTGATTCATGAAACATTTGTAGAATCCCTACCTTTCATTGTTCCACCGTTCTCTAACCGCCAAATTTAAATTTTTATAATAAAATCGGGTTCACAAAAAAATATTTATTTTAACTTAATCAATTACATAACAATTCACGATTTATAATTCTTTACAATACTATCTCCAGGGACAATTTCTAATAACTTATTATAAGCTTCTGTAATTAACTTCTCTTCAGTAGATTCAATAGTTATTTTCACTTTATAATCACTAAAAGACAAACACTAGCTTTTTAATATTCCTGAAAATCAATTTGTCTCACCTATGAAATAATTGTGGATAAGAACCAATCAAAACATCAGGAAATTCTTTAACTAACGAATCTAATGCTTTTGCGATCTTATCTTCAGTTACATTAAAATATACATATTTAGTATAAAATTTACATGGGGATTGAAATAATGTAGAACTTAACATATCAAAAGATCTTTCGAATAGTTGTGGAATTCCAGGAAACATATAAACATTTCTTACACGTACATTTGGATAATTTAATTTTGCAGTTTTAAGATATGTTAATTTAGCAGACTTTGGAACCTAAAACATTACAATTTAATTAGTTGTTTTCAAAAATATATAAAATCATGTAGACTAGACATACACGTGCCAATTTCATTCCTGGTGAATTTATATCGGTAGTGTTATAAAATTGTGTACAAAGTTTGACAAGATCAGGATGAAGAATCAATGGTTCATCAAATGCTTTGGCTACAGCTGCAATGATATCATGTTTTATAGTGATATACAACCAAGTAACACAATAAATACCTTCAAAAGTTATATCATCATGCGTAGGACCTATTCCACCTGTAGTAATCACATACGTGTATTTCTGAGAGAACGTTTTAATATCCTGACATATATCTTCGAATATATCACCTATAACCGATATCTAAAAGTAAATGAAGTAAACAAATTCCAAGAACAAGCAATGAACAATAAGTTATTAACCACCTTTTTAACTTTGACCCCTAATTGATGTAGTCTAGTAGTCATGTAATTAGAATTTGTATCGATAACTTCACCTTTTAGTATTTCATCTCCAATAACTAAAAATTAAATTTAAGAAAGCTATCAGTATTTCAAAACAAAATCTTATATACCTAACCTATAATTCCTGCTGTTTTCATTTTTGATTCTTTTGCAAAGAAGCTTGAATAATGACAATAACGAACAGGAATTTTAGGTAGACATCTACAGATTAACTTCGCCATTTCTTAAAATGTAGTTTCGTGTACTTTGATTACAAATAATTTGTTTTGAAATTGTCATAATATGATTAGAACCTGTCAAACTTTGTTACAAGGTTGATAACTTAAAGATACAAAATGTACCCAGATAAGTAGCTGTTGAGAATGTATAGTCCGTTTAAGAATCTTCATTAATGAAATCTCAGATTCACTTTTCACAAACCATTTAGGAATTATAGAATAACACTTGATTTTTGCAATAGTACAGATAGTAATATTTACTTCGAACAAGGCAAAACCTTTTAAAGAGAGAACAAGCGTACTCTTTATTGTAGACTTTTTATTCTGAATGTTGAAAGCTTAATGTAATAATTTTAAAGAAGTTTTTGAAAGCTATAGTAAGTACTTGATTCTATGCCAAGAATGTTCTGAATTAGGATGGAATAAACTAGAAATTCCTTCACCAAAGCCTTTATAGGTTGTTTCAGAAACGTTTAGCTTGGATGCCGTTAATAATCTTGGTGTTAGTCACGGTATTAAAAGTTTAGGTATACCCACAGCATCATCATCACCAGTGTGAAGCACCATCAGGGTCGAGCCTAGGTGTGAGAAATAGGAAATGCGGGGTTAAGATTCTACTACTACTGTTAGACTATTATAGAATAAAATGCACGATTACTTAAATACAATCAAATTATTGTTTGCTTTATTGGTGTTTTTACATAAAGTCTTTATAATATTTCTACATATTTAAATATAATGACTGACGAAAGTAACACAGAAAAATTAACTATAATTAGTGTTTTCTAAAGTGTATAAGGAATTTGTAGAAAAGAACAAGAAACAAAGTTGTGTATGTATTTTCTCTAAGCAATTTAATTGAAACTGAACTATTCTACATATCCAACAAATTTATTGGACAATTATTTATTAAATAATTAATAATATTTGGTATTCATAAAATAAATATTAAGTACCCAATAGGAGTCGCCTTACTTTTAAGTTTAGCTTCTTTCTTTCACTGAGAAGATATTTTGTTGAATTTTTTGAATTCTTATTTAAAAAATTGCTTTATGTGCATGGTTCCTTCTAGACTACAATTTCCAAAGTTGGGAGGTTATAACAGTTTGTAAACAAATAACATACTGTAAAGCTTCAGAAATATAGGAAACGTAGGGTGATCATTTGCACATCCAGCTTGTCGAATTTTACCAAAAAAATCTCTGAAATATAAAAGAATCGGTTTTTTCTTGGTATGTAATTAAATTAATTTAAAAGTTGCTAAAAATGCAAGAGAACGGAACGAAAAGAAGAAAACATGTTAGATACTATATGCATAGATGTCATGCCTATCTACACACGATCACTAAATGGGTAAAGAGTTCTGCTACATATTTATATCTATAGGCACCTCGAGAGGATCTTGATTCATCTTATTAGTTAGTACATAACGAAAACCATTATCTAGCAAATAATTACTAAGATTGATAGTTGACATTATAGTCATCCTTAAACCGTTCTCAGTAGTTTTGCTCAGAAATTCATGTTTTGTAATTTGTCCATTTTCGAACATCTTTTCTCATTTAGCTAACAATTTTAGATTCTCCTGCAATATCTGGAATAATCGAAACAATTATAGTTTTATACTAATGGAGTTAATACATAAAAAGTCATACTTCAAAATCTTTGCTTTGCTTTCGAATACCCTCCGCAGGATATCGTCAATTAGGCCAATCAAATAAATCGTTTAAAGGTCTTGAAAATTTTACGGTACCATCCGAATATTTCAAAATATTACAGTAGTTTTTGTAATTCGTCAGTCCATCTGCTGTAGCATTACTAAAAAATAAAGAATCTAATTAAAGTCACAGGAAACAACAACTATTAGAACCGTTAAAACCTGTGTTGCCAACTTGAGAGGTTGAATATGCAGCAGCGATAATTTTGGATATACTCGCAAGTTATTTGGTAATTTCATATCCTGCTCAAGTAATACTTTATAATCATTCCATCAAGAAACTAGCAAAAGAACAACAGAAAAACTTATGTAATAAAGAAATACATAATGTTTTCAAAAGATCTATGATACACGAAGAGTTGCAGAATTAAAAAGTCGATGTCGAACGCATTTAATCAGAGGCAAAATAAAGATCATCATACGGACGAACAGTTTGGTTTACAGAAACACCAAACTCTGATATTCTACGATTAGTTGTAGCACCATCATAGACAAGCCCATGCACCAAGATTTCCGCATTTTCTAGTTTTTTAATAATCTCTAGAATTAATTTGGCAAGACAAGTTTTCTTCGTGGATCCTTTAGCAACATAAACTGCAACTGATTAGTTAAAACTTTCTGTTAGTGAAGACCACATGAAAATCTGTTGTTTTTGCGGTTTGGCCATAGTCGTTTCCAAAATTCTGAATCACGGTAAGTTTAATATTTTTTATTTGTAAAGCAATACTTTGTCCCACTTGCATTTCATCGAAGGTCAACATTCCTTGCCTTTTTACAAAATGCGATAGAATTTTCTTTTCGGTGTCTGAAAAAAATCTTACCATTTGCTTGAGATGTGCTCGAAATGCTGCTTAAATCAACACCTGTCATTTGCTTTGTCTTCTTTTCTGGCACATATTCTAATTTATTTACTTAATTTAGAATAATAATTATAATTCTAATACCGAGGTGTTCGTGGAAGAGGTCACAGCCATCTTTAGTGTTTCAGGTCAGAAGACTGAGATCTGAATGTGTGTGGATTGAAGCAATTTCGGCATGGTAAATATATAAGCTTGGTAAGATTGTACTGTATTAGGAAACGCATTGTTCTGTTCTAGTAATAATGATTTAATTTTTCTGTAACATTTTAAGTCGTGTTTTGAACTTTTGGTCTACAAATTTTACTAACAATGCTCAAATCTTCGCTAATCCGATGTGTTGTATGACGTCAGTTTGATCCGAATGAAGCAAAATAGAGATTGTTGTCAAATTAAACATTCCGGCCTGAAACACTAAAGAGAAGTACGTTCTATATCCTGGGAAAACCTGACACGAAATGATTAAGCAAGCCACTTAGCATTGTGATTCCTTAAACCCTTCAGAATGATCTGAGCTGCACAGCTGAAGGTTTAGGGCCTTATGCGCATCTATTTGTTTTGTAGAACGATTTGCAGCTGCACTTTCTCAGAATGGAGAACTTTCTTCACACCTCTTTGACGTCTGTCTTTCACTTGGATATTCCGTTCTTCCAACTGTATCCGAAGGAACCACTCAAGGGCGACGCATCGGTACAAATAGGACTTGCGCCAATCTATCCTTAGCTGAGAAAATGTTTTTCTGAACGTTCGTTAACGACATATCTTTTGGTTGTTCTGTCTTTGGATCGTACATACATCAGAGCTGTGAATAATTCAAGTCTGTCTATCGTTTTCTTAGCAAGTTCCGAGAAGGAAAAAGATATTTCAAAGAAATGTAAAACATCTACATCTTGAAGGCCTTTTTCTTGCTAGTGGAATACAAGCCAAGATATGGTATTGCTTTCCGTGAACCAGTGAAAGGCGTGCAGAGCTTGTGACCGTTCTTCATCAAGCGCCGATTTAATCAAATGAGAACCAATGTAATGGCGTTTTCTACTGTTCCATTCAGTAGTCAAGATCTCCTGCAGAACCTATGTGTATGGTGTAAAGTTGTTTTTCTAGGTTTTGAACTAATTCAATTTGTTACTTACCATGAGGGATATTTATAACCATCCTTGTCAGACCAACATTATGAACATTACTCGTTTTTTCAAAAGAAATTGTTTGAACCTTGCGTTGCCATGTCTTTAAAGATGGTCTTTTTGTAGTTGTAAATTCATTTGAAGAGCATAGCACAAATTTTGATATAGTAGGGTAGCCATTTCACAGCAATTTCTGAAAGTTTTTCAGAAAGAATAAAGAATTCACGGCGTTCGTGCAAGAACAACTCATTATTATTTCAAAGCTGTTGCATGATTTTATAAAAACAAGATTGGAACAAAAATATTTGCTGCTAGTATCTGTGACTTTAAGTAAACATCTCTCAGAAGAGATCTCTTTTTCTCAAGATTATTGTAGCAAAAGAGAAAATTAACCTGCCTTTATTATCCTTAAACGGCTAAATTTGTACAGGAAAGAAGGCAGACTTGCAGAGAAACTGAACTTTAGTTCAGAAGATACATCCACGCAATGCCAACAACTTTGAAAAGTTCCAAACGAGTTCTTAGTTCTATCGCTCAGCGAGTAGATTTAGTGTGAGTTTTCTACTTAACTGGTGAAGAATACAGCACGTGGAGGATGTCTTTCAAGGACAAAAACAGCTTGTCAATGGTAAGCCTTTCTAAGGAATTCTCAGAGTAAAAGTGTAGTTCTCGAATACTCGCATATTCCTTTCTTTCAAGATTTTTACTTGAAAAGGCACTTATTAGTCGCCAACTTGATAGAAGACATTGAACAGAAGAAAAGACGATGAACAAGTTATCTTGTACGCCAAGGGTATGGTGGAGCTCGGAGTGTATCTTGAACCAAACATTGGATACAAACATCCTTGTGTTTTGCGTCTTGAAAACCTTGAACTGCAAGAACTTACATGGGTTTTATTTGAAACATTTCTTCTCTTTTCAGAACTTCCGAAGAAAACAATGAATAATCTTAAACTGTTCACATTTCTAATGTACATTCCAAAGACGAAAGACTAAGAATAGGGTGGCGCACTTCCTGTTTGCACTGACGCGACGCCCTTGCTGATCCTGCCTGATGGAGTTAGAAGGAGGAACTATCCGAGTGGTCAGACGTCCAGGAAGGATGAAATGAGCTTTATTGTTTTATTTTTGTTTTCTTAAGTGATCAAATTTAATTGTTACTAGATTTTAATTAATATTACACCATAATTCGTTTTTCAAAATGGTATTTTGTTCTTTTATTAGTAGAAACGCCTAATAATTTGTAAAGCTTATCTAGTACTTCTGTTTGGACTAGATTGCTAATTTTTTTTATTTCCACCCAAACGGCATCCTTACTCAAGAGAGGGTAGTAACAAGCTTTAGTATAAATTCGAAGCAATTTTTAATGCATCCGCCGTTCCAATTACAATCAATGTTCAAAAAATAGATTTTAAATGACCTTACGTCTTTGTATATCTTGTTGTAATAAAGGCATTGTTTTAGCTCATTTCATAAAGTAAAACGAATTCACACTTCATGGAGCAGAGCAAAAATTGCTGAGACTATTGAAATTTTCAATACTAAGTTAAGGCATTTCAGTTATTGAACTATGTGTTTGTTCTTGAAATTTCTAGTATGGGTTTTATGCATTACCAATAATGTTACATATACATAGGTGTATACCTATGAAATGAGACTTTTTTTTTCAATTTTAAACGTTTATTAACAAAAAATGGTTACAAATTTAATCTTCAAAATAATATCCATTGCTAGCGACACATTTTACCCATCTCTCAGGCAATTTGTGAATGCCGCGCCAAAAAAATTGGCCGTCTTTGGCCGCAAACCAATCATCGAGCCATTTTTTGGCTTCTTCGTGAGAATTGAAGCGCTGCTCGGAAAGTGCGTGGCCCATCGATGCAAACAAATGATAATCGGAAGGCGCCAAGTCTGGTGAGTAAGCCGCATGCACCAGCGGTTCCCAATCGTACGTCTCCACCAATTCCCGGGTCGCTCTTGTTCGATGTGGTGGTGCATTGTCATCAAGAAAAATTACTTTGTGACACCGATCGGCATATTCTGGGCGTTTTCGGTGTATAGCGCTGTTCAAATCGGCCAATTGTCATTGGTAGCGTGCACCGTCAACTGTTTCACCTGGTTTTAATAGCTCGTACCAAATCATACCATGCTGATCCCAGAAAACACACAGCATTGCCTTGCGGCCGAAGCGATTTGGTTTGGCCGTTGATTTTGGCTTGTGGCCGGGCGGACCATACGATCGTTTACGCTTGGGATTGGAGAAATACACCCGTAACGATTCGATGCAAAAAAGACTTCTTTTTGAACCGGGAGAGCAGCATTTCACAAGTGGTTTTTCGGTTCTCTTGCTGCCTTTCAGTCAGTTCATGCGGCACCCATCTTCCGACCTTTAAAATCATGCCCATGTCTTTCAAACGTTTGCAAATGGTTTTTTGGGTCACTCCCAACTGCTCTGCCATCATTTCTTGCGTTTGACCATCATCTTCATTCAACAATGCTTGCAATTCGGTGTCCTCAAACTTTTTCGGTGGCCGGCCACGTCCTCGTTCTCCACGCTAAAATCACCACTTCGGAATTTTTCAAACCACCTGAAGCACTGTGCTCTGCTTAGAGCATGTCCACCGTAAGCTTCTATAAGCATTTGATGAGCTTGAGAAACGTTTTTCTTTAATTGATAACAGAAAATCAACGATGTCCGCAAATCGTAGTTTGAAGGCACGAAATTCGACATTTTTAAGAGCGAAAAAAATGCATTGTTGTATGAAACATCACAAACAATGAATTGAATATTGTTGACAGATGACAGACGAAAAAAATAAGACATTTGGGACAGTTTAAAAATACTCCTAGCGACATCTGTGGTCTAATAGCTGAAAGTCTCATTTCATAGGTACACACCTGGTATATGACCAGTGACTTTGTTTCATATCATTGCAATATTAATATAGTGTCTGTAGGTTGGATGGACTTTCATCTACTCAGTTTCATTTTAGTATCCCCATTGAAAATTAAATTAAAGAATGGCAATAAACATTCATACTGACTCGTTTGTCGGAATCTTTTTGTGGAATATTAAGATTCAGCTATTATTGCAAATCAATTAATTATCATTCTAATTATTAAATGCAGAGAAGTGTGATATTAGCAAATTTTGTGACTTTGCTAACATTAATTCTCATACGTCTTTCTATAGGGTTTATTTGACTGACACTGCTTATGATACTAAAATAAGAACGCTTTTAAAGTAGTATCTCACAACCATGACAATAGAGCAATTAATCAATAAAATTACTAAAGATTTTCTCTCTGTTTCAACCCTTTCAAGTGCAACTAATAATTTCAAGGTTAACATTCGAATATTCTATATTTATTATTCTAAAAGTGTATTTGTTTGAGTCATTGTTTCTACACAATAATTTGAATAAATTTGTTATTAAAAACGCATTATTGATCCGTGATTGAGTTTTTAACGGTGTACAGAAAAACAAGGAATTTTCTCACAGCTTTTACAACTTACTCTTAAACTTCTTTCCTTTTGTGGTTTAAATTCAATTACTTTACAAGTTATGGTATCATATATATTGTGTATTTGATCCACTGTATTAATAACCACTAATGAAACTCGTTTTGAGTAATAATATTTAATAACTACTATCGTAATAAAAAGTTCTGACCTCTCGTTTTGAAAGCTTATATTTAAAAAACTATTCAACAGGATTTGATCAAACAGATTTTCTTTTAATTACAGTTTATTTCTATTTAAGCATATGTAATTTATAAATTGTCCAAAAAAGGGGTTTATTAGAATAAAAATAAGAGAGTGTTCTTTATACTACAATTTAGTCCAGTTATCAGCTATTTTTGATTTGAGAAATTATGCCCCATTCCAGTTTGCTTATTTAAAGAGGTATTGGAAAAGGTCTTACTGCTTGCTATAGAGAAAAAATAGTAAGAGACCATGAAATCTGTACATTTGATAAACTGCAATACTTTCATAGAAATTAACAAACATTAAAAAATTTCAAAGTAACGAGTCAGGATTTCTTACTCCAATAGTAGATATAACTGTTTAGAAACAGTCTGTCTGCATCACTTTAAAAAGATTTAAACGGTAACCTCTGTAGTCGGCGAGCAAGTGTGTTATAAGAAGGATATATTAAATAAACAGGTTATCATATTTTATTTATTTTATTATTTTAATTATTGATAAATACTACATATTCTATAAGTATATTGAGCATCCATAAATATACAAAAGTCGTCTAGACGTTCAAGTAGTAGAACTGCTGCTGCATAATTTATCGATAAAAACTACAATATAAAGTGTGATGTTCTACCAGTCAAACAACCCAGACTTGATGTGCGACACAATAAACAATACAAAAAGAGCCCGTATGGGATTTTAAATGGCTATCAAAATACGACACGTACAAAAGATTCTAGTTATAAAAAGTGTAAAAATTCAGTCAAGTTCAATATAAATAATTAATAAAATCGAGTATACGTATGCATCACTTTATTGCATGTGTTAACAACACATGCACACTCACTGGTAAAGACTCCCCACAGGAGCCCTTCTTCTAAAAGGCACGATATACCTAGTCTTATTTTCAATTTGGCACCCGAGAATGCTATTAAAATCGTTTATTGGTTCACGACTATTCAATTATAAAATTGTCTTTATCACTCGCACAATACTGATCACTCGTGCACTATCACTAACATCCATTAGAAGCTCATCTTCTCCTCCTCGCTGCTTCCGCTATCATTTTTCTAAGCAAAGGCTGTGGAGTGCAGGGTTTAGGATCACATTTCATTTGACCATTTCCACCACATCTACAACAAAAAAAGATACCATGAATTTTAACGTTCATCATTATCATTATACGATTGATCATAAATAATTGCAAATGAGTTGGTACGCTTGAATAATTAACAATTAACATGACGTTTACGTAACTTTTAAAAATGGTCATTTTTCAGGTTATGTAGTCTATAATCAAATTTTATAAAATCACTTGATAGCTGGGTGCTGTTACCAACATAAATTATAATTTTTCACTATCAATCTTACAGTCGCTTATGATCGTGTGGTTTAAAACACGAGTCAAAATTAACCAAATATAGCTTAAGGTCAGAAAATAAAATTCTTTTTGTTAAATGCTATCGTTAAATATTCCAAAAAAATACTTACTTGCAGTGTAGACAAGGTCCTGACGTTGAAGGAACATCGTCTCCAACTTGATATGCCTTTCCGTTTATTTGACATCCTTGACGAGTAGCTCTTCCCTTGTATGCGTGCGAGAAGAAATGAGGAGGTAACGTCGTAGTTGTTGTTGTAGTGGTTGTCGTAATATTCATAGTAGTCGCCATAGAAACTGGACATTCATATCGCGGACAACAGAATCCTCGAATAGGTTCTTCGTGACATCTGGGAATCGGTGGCGGACAACTTTGTTGCAGACAAATAATATCGCTACGGAAGCAGAAACAGAAATCGCATGGATCGTCTCTAGGTATTTGTTGCGCAGAAACATAAACTTTTCCTCCATATCTGCACGTGCCTGGACCAAATGAGCCTTGTTCTTCTTCTTCGTAGTCGTGATATTCAGGAACCTCTGGTGTATGTTCTGCATATTCTGGAGCTGCACTAGATGATTCTGCGACTGGTTCAGTAACACTAGGATAATGTACACTCGGTACAAATGGTTCAGCGGTTTGATTTGCAGCTTCTTCCACCGGCCGAGAAGTTGAGAGTTCCCCTTCAATACTGGGTATTGTAGGAACTGAAGGTGTGGATGATCCAGATGTAAATAGTCGTTCAGTTGTAATCTCCTCGACAGGCACAGTTTCAGCTTCAACAGCTTCTGTAGGTAGTGGTCCTGCACTTGGTGATACAGTTGCGCTTGGGGGTTGCTCTGTTTCTTTTTCTGGAATACGTCCTTCAGTAGGTACGCCTTCGGTGACCTCTGTAACATGTACTGGTATATGTTCTGTAGGATGTGGTGGATGAACTGTATGTTCCTCTGGTAGTTTATGAGTAATTTCAGTCTCACCACCTTCTGGAACATGTTCTGTCACAACTGAAGGCTGAGTTTCGGGATGTTCAACAGCTTCTGTTACACCTTCTTCATGTGGTACAACTCCAGCTTCTGGGATGTGTTCTGTCACAACAGAAGGTGTTGTTTCAACATGTTCCACAGCCTGAGTTACTTCTTCTTCGTGTGGCGTAATCTCACCTTCAGTTGGTTGAGTTTCTGGGTGTCTGACGCCTTCAGTTGTAACCTCTTCATGTGGTACAACTGATGGCGTTATTTCAGCATGTTCAGTAACATGTGTTACACCTTCTTCAGGTGTAATGTGTTCTGCTATAATTGAAGGTGTCGTTCCTGCATGTTCCACAGCTTCTGTCACGCCTTCTTTATGAGTCACAACTTCACCTTCCAGCGTAGGTTCAGTCACCAACGCTGGTTTAGTTTCGGCCTCGCCTTCTGGAACATGTTCGGTTACTGAAGGTGTCGTTTCCACATGTTCAATAGCATGCGTTACACCTTCTTCATGAGTCACACCTTCACCTTCTGGAGTAGGTTGTGTTATTGCAGGATAACCTTCTGGATGTTTAACACCTTCTTCTGTCACAATTGAAGGAGTTGTTTCTACATGTTCGACATGAGACACAGCTTCGCCTTCTGGAGTAGTCTCGGTTATCACTGAAGGTTGAGTTTCTGGATATTGAATACCTTCTGTTACACCTTCCTCTGATGGCTTGGGCTGTCCTTCAGTAACACCCTCAGCCGTCTCTTCTGCTGGTCTATAAAGACCTTCTGTGGAGATTTCGGGTACATGTTCTTCGTGTGTTACACCTTCTACTTCAGGTTTGTGTTCAGTAACGACACTTGGATAACCTGTTGATGGTTGAATAGCTTCTGTTGTAGCTTCTTGAGAAACAACTCCAGGAGTTTCTCCTTCCGGTTTTGGATGTTTCTCAGTAACGTGTTCTTCCTCTACAACTGGCTCTGTCACGAGTGAAGGATGTGTTGTTGGATATTCAATACCTTCAGTAACGGTTTGTCCTTCCGGTTTTGGTCTGATTTCTGTAACACCTTCAGTCACATGTTCCGCTACTTCTGTAGAAACTTCTTCATGTGGAATACCAGTAGGAATTTGTTCTCCTTCAGTAGGTATTCCTGCTTCAGGTATATGTTTTTCAGGCACTTGTTCTGTTACGATAGCAGGATGAACTGTGGTATATTCGCCTGCTTCCGTTACACCTTCTTTCGGGGGAACACCTTCAGTAACGCCTTGTCCTGGTGTAGGCACACCTTCAGAAACGCCTTGCGATACATGTTCTTCTGGTACTACACCTTCTGTAACTATTGAAGGATGTGTTGTTGGATATTCAATACCTTCAGTCACGACAGCTTCAGGAACTTTTTCTGTTGGTTTTAATGGGTAAGGTGTACTTTCAGGAATATGTTCACCTTCAGTAACTTGGCCTTCTGGATATTCTACTTCAGATGGCTGTTTCTCGGTAGCACCCTCTTCGTAAGGTACACCTTCTGTTACAGATGCCTCTGGTATATGTTCTACAACTTCGGGAGTGTGTTCTTCGTGTAACACAGCTTCAGTAGCAGTAATTTCTGGTGCATGTCCTTCTGTAACAGGCTCTACAGGACCTGGGGTACGATCGGTTTCACCTTCGGGTGTCTGTTCTTCATGTGGTACGCTTGCAGTCGCTTCTTCTTCATGTTTCTGAGTGCTAACTTCATGTTCGTGTTCTTCAGTAACTAATTCTGGTGGCTGTGTCGAAGCAGCCGATGGTTGTTCAGTTTCCTTAATGTGACCTTCAGTTACTTGTTCTGGTTTTTGTTCTTCTGGATAAGCTGTTGGGTGTGTAACAGCTTCTGGGACATGCTCTTCATGCTCTATTGCTTCAGTAGGAACAGTTGATGGTCCAGCTTCTTCTGGTTTTCCAGGTACTTCAGTTTCTGGGAAATGTTCTTCTTGTTGCGGTATCTTTTCTGTAACTTCTTCTGAAATAGGTTGTGCAGTTGTTGGTTTATGTGGATGAACAGTCTCAGTGACTTGACCTTCACCTTCTGGCATTTGAGTTGCTTGCTCTCCAGCTTCAGATGGAATACCTTCACCAACGCCAGGATATTGTTCTGTTACGTAAGTTGGTTCTGATGGTATGTGTTCTTCGTGTATTACAGGCTCGGTAACCGCCACTTGTGGAGAAGTATGTTCAACTGGTTCTGTGAGTCCTCCTGGAATATGTTCTTTGTGAGTTACGCCAGCAGTTTCGCCTTCTGGAAGAGTAGTTGTATGTTCGGATGGTTTAACTGGATAACTAGTTTCACGTTCGACACCCTCAGTAACGTGTTCTGGTATTTTACCTTCTGGCTGCTCTGTGTGAAGACCTGGGTATTCCACAGCTTGTGTAACTTGAATTTCTTCTGATGTAACTTCTGGATGTTCAACAGCTTCCGTTACTGCTTCTGGTATATGTTCCTTTTCAGTAACTCCCTCTTCATGTATGGGGGTGGTTTCTGCTACTTCTGGCAGTAAGGTGGGTTTGTGTGGAATTTCCTCAGAAACATGTGGTAGTTCTTCGGTAACTGCTTCTACTGGTTTCGATGGATAGCCAGTTGAATGTTCAGTAACAACGGTTACATGACCTTCTGGAAGAACAGTGGGTCTAGTTTCACCTTCACCTGTAGGTTGCTTTTCAGTAATGCCTTCTGTAGGTACACCTTCTGGAGCTTTTTCAGTGACCACTCCCGATGGTTTTGTTGAATACTCGTAACCTTCGGTGACTTCTGGGACGGCTTCCGTCACAGCTGGTGATGGTTTTTCTGTTTCTTGTTCGGGAAGATGTACTTCTACTGGTATTCCTCCTTCTTCGGGTGGAGCGCCAGTTTCAAGTTCAGGAGCTTGAGTAGTATGACTTTCAGGTTTAGGAGATTCCTCTGTTAAGTGCTCAGGAACTTGTCCCGGAAGACCTTCCTCATGCACTACGGCTTCGGTAACAATTTCATGTGGTTTGCTAGTAGGTTCTGCAACAATTTCTGTAAATCCTGGTACATGCTCTGAAGGTACAGTAGTCTTTGATATTTCAACTTCACCAGGCAATACAGTTACACCTACTGTAACCGGCTGTTCTGTAGGCACTTGAGCAGTTGTACTTCCTTCCATTTTGTGACTATCTGATTCGATTTCAGCTGGTTCTGGAGCAGCTGTAAAATGATAAAAATTAGTAAATTTTTTAAAACCTTAAAAAATTACTCTACTTACTGCAACTGTATGTTGGACAGCAACTATTCGGACTTTGATAAACTGGCATGCAGTTATGGAGATTTGAAGGTGCTGGTGAGCAAGTAACTGATTCACACTGCAATATTGAACTTAAACATTTGCAGGAAATTTGACAGTGATTTATTGGAGGAACGTTAGAGTTGTTAGCGTACGTCTGACCGTCAACTAGACAGTTGCCCTCACCAGGTACTGCATGCTCTAATTCCTCAGTGGCGCCTTCAGGGATTTCTTCGGTTATATGTTCTGGAGCCTTTGTAACCTCTCCGTGCTCGACAGGATATGGTTCTTCAGTTGCTTCATGCAACACTTCGGGTGGAATATACTCAGGTTGTTCGGTAGTGGGAACTTGTTTTTCAGTCGATACTTCTATAACACCAGGTCTACCTTCTGTGGCAGAGGGTATCAAGGATTCTGTCGTAGCTTCCTCTTCTGGGAACTCTACTGGATGCTGAGGTATTGGCGTTAATCCAGGTAATTCTTCACCAACCGTGGTTTGTTCTTCACTTGGTAATACAACAACAGGAATATGCTCTTCAGTAGATATTACCGGTGGTTGTTCAGTAGCAGCACCTTCAGGAGCATGCGTTGCTTCTGTTGCTGATATCGCTGGCACCTTTGTAATTGCACCTTCACTTTCAGGTACTACTTCTACCGGAATATGTTCTTCAATTGGTTTTCCCGTTTCACCTTCAGGTACGACAAATACAGGAATGTGTTCCGTAGGAACATGAGATATTGGTAGTTCCGTTGTTACAGGTGGAATGTGTTCTGCTTCAGTGGATGGTATAGGTACGCCTAGAGTAGTATGTTCTTCTTCAGCCACTGTAGGAGGTACTTTAGTTGAAGTTTCTCCCTCAGGTAGTACTACTACGGGTATACGAGTTTCTTCCGTAGGTACGGCTTCGGAATGTTCTTCTGGAACCCTAGCTGGTGCATGTGGTGTTTCTGTTACGCCCGGTTGTTCCGTAACTTCAACAGATGGAACATGAGCTTCTGTTGCAACACCTGGAGCTTCCGTTACAACACCTTCACCTTCAACAGGCTGTTTGGTAGTTTCTGCTTCAACAGGAACCTGTTCACCTTCTGAAGGTTTCTTAGTTGATTCCGGAAGTTCTGTAATAACTGCTCCTTCTGTTGCTGAAGGAAGGCCTTCACCAATCTCAGTTACAGGTGGATGTACTTCAGTGACAGGCTCTTCGCCTTTAGGTGTGTGTTCTTCTTCTGGAACGACACTAGGCTTCTCTGTCATTTCTGCTTCTTCAGGTGGAAGACTTTCACCAGGAACATGTGCTTCTGTTACGACAGATGGTGCGGTTGTTTCTGGACGTCCTTCACCTGGAATACGTTCTTCTCCAGTAACCCCTTCTGGAATCTTTCCTTCGGTAACAAAAATACCAGGTTCTTTAGTAGCTTCCGTTGATTCAAAACCAGGTTCTTTAGATGGTTCACCTTCAGGTACATGTTCTGGTTTTTCAGTAGCCTCAGTAGGTAATGGCGTTTGACCTACGGTTGTTCCCTCTTCAGTAATTTCATGCTCTATTACTAGAGAAGGTCCTTCAGTCTCAGTTGGAAGTTTTTCCGTTGCTTGAACTTCCAAAGGTGGACGTGTCTCAGTAGGTAACTCTCCGGGTTTCTCCGTTAATTGAGGAAGACCTTCTTCTGGATGTTGTTCTATAGGTATGTGCTCTGTAACAACAGGTTTCTCGGTAGCTTCCGCAGATATTTCTGTAGTATGTCCTTCAGTAATTTCAACTTGCGGTGGAAGATATCCTTCTGTAATATGTGGATGACCTTCACTAGGCTGCTGTTCTGTAGGAATATGTACAGTTACTTCTGGATGAGATGGAACCGTCTGTTCTTCAGAAACTGGAGGTTTGGTAGCTTCTGGAAGTTTCTCTGTAAATTGGCTTTCAGTAGGAATATGTTCTTCTTCGGTCACTGCTTCTTCTTCAGTAATATGTGGAACTGGTTCTTCTGTTACATGACTTTCAATAGGAATATGTTCTGCTTCAGTTGCATGTTCTACAGGTCCTTCGGTTACAACTATTGATCCCTCCGTTGGCAGTCCAGCTGGTGTTCCAGTTCCTTCAGCTTCAGTTGGTTGTTTTTCAGTAACGATAGGTTGACCTTCTGTTACATGAACTGGAGGCTGTTCTGGGTAAACTTCAGTTGGGTATTCCTTAGTTGGTATTAATTCGCCTTCTGTTGCAGTATGAACTGGTGGTTCTGTATATTCTGGTTGTTTTTCAGTAATGTGAACCTCAGGTATTCCTTGTGTTGTTAAGCCTTCTTCAGTAATAGTTACACCTTCAGGTTTCTCTGGTGCATGTGGTTCCTTTGTTATTTCAGGAACATGTCCTTCTTCGGTAACAGACACAATAGGTTCTTCCGTTAAGTGCGGTGCTTGCTCTGTTACTTCTCCTTCTGGTTTTGCGGTTACAGGAACTCCATGTTCAGTGGGTTTTTCAGTTGCCTGTTCCTGGCCTTCAGTTACTTCTCCTCCAGTAACATGAGCAGCAGGGTGTTCTGTTGCTTCTTCGACTTTAGGAACATGACCTTCTACAGGAATATGCGTACCTTCTGGCAGTCGTTCACCTTCAGTGGTGATTTCTATTGGACCAATTGTATGTATTTCTTCAGGCTGTGCAGTTGCTGATGGATACAGTTCGTGTTCTACGGTTGGAACATGCTCTGGTATTTGTTCAGCTTCTGTAGGAACATAAGTTCCTACTTCTTCGGGATATTCAGTTACTTCAGGGTGTAGTTCTGGAATATGTTCCGTTACAGCTTCTATAGGACCTTTTGTGGAAATTTCTTCTGGCCGTCCAGTTGCTCCTTCTACAGGACCGGGCGTTACGATTTCCTCAGGTTGTACGGTTGCCGACGGATATAGTTCTGGGTGTTGCTCTTCTAATGGAACATGTTCGGTCTCTGCTTCTGGGGTCTGTTCGACTTCAACAGCTTCCACAGGACCATGAGTTACAATTTCGCCAGGTAGTTCCGTTACTACAGGATGTACTTCTGTTGGAATGTGTTCTGTTGCCACTTCTGGTGCGTGTTCAATTTCTTCGGTACCAGGCGTTGCTATTTCTCCAGGTTGTACAGTTACTGAAGGATGTTCCTCTACTGGAACATGTTCTGTCTGTTGTGCCTCTGCAGGACCTTGTGTTACAATTTCTCCAGGTACTTCAGTTATTGTAGGATGTTCCTCTGGATGTTGCTCTTCCAGTGGAATATGTTCGGTTACTGCTTCTGGTGTATGTTCAACTTCTACAGGACCATGTGTTACTACCTCTCCAAGTTGTTCAGTTACTGAAGGATGTTCTTCTACTGGAATGTGCTCTGTTACTTCTGGAGTATGTTCAATTTCTTCAGGACCATGCGTTGGTACCTCTGCAGGCTGTTCAGTTACTGAAGGATGCTCTTCTGGACGTTGTTCTTCTACTGGAACATGCTCTGTTACTGCTGGGGTGTGTTCGATTTCTTC
>VTPC01091041.1:0-38206 GCA_011009095.1 Ignelater luminosus | reverse complement strand
TTCTGGAGTGTGTTCGATTTCTTCTGGACCACGTGTTGGTACTTCTCCAGGGTATTCAGTTACTGAAGGAAGTTTCTCTGGATGCTGTTCTTCCAATGGAATGTGTTCTGTTACAGCTTCTGGAGTAGGTTCAATTTCTTCAGGGCTGGGTGTTGCTATTACTTCAGGTTCCTCGGTTAACGTAGGATGCACTTCTGGATACTGTTCTTCCAGTGGACGGTGTTCTGTCACAGCTTCTGGTGTGTGTTCGATTTCTTCAGGACGATGAGTTACTACTTCTCCGGGATGTTCAGTTACCGAAGGATGTTCTTCTGTTACACCTCCTCCAGGACCTTCTGTTATAATTACATCTGGTTGTTCAGTTATTGAAGGATGTAATTCTGTGAGGATTTCATGAGGTTGTGCAGTTGCTGATGGATAAAGTTCGTGTTCACCTTCCTCTACCGGAACTTGCTCTGGTTTCTGTTCGATTTCTACGGCACCTGGTGTCGAGGTTTCCTCAGGCAATGGATACCGCTCGGTTTGTTGTTCGGTTACTCCAGGTGCACGGGTTTCTTCTTCCAGTGTTACTGGCTGTTGTGTTTCGGTTACGCTTGGAGGTATGTGTTCAACTTCGAAGGGTTTACCAGTATACGAAGGATATAGTGTCGGAAGTATGGCATTTTCTTCTTCATTTTCAGACTCAACTGGTTGAACTGGCCGTGGAGAGACGGTAGTATAGTCGTAATAGGATAATGTTGTAAGTTCCTGTTCGATGATATTATCGCAGTCGTAAGTGTCGGGACAACACTGATCTTCTTTAAGTATTGCTGTGCAGTTGACTTTATCTAGTGGCGTAGGACTACATTCTTGTACAGCGCATACAATATCTCCCTTCATACAGTAACAATGTTCGCAAGGTAGGTCCTTCTTTATTAAGGCACCATCTGCGTAAACTTCATTGTTGTATACACATTCGCTAGTTCCAGGTAACATTGTAGTTGTAAATATTAGTCCTGGTCTTTCTGTTGTAGTGGTTTCTAAGAGATTTTCTTCGGGATGATCTGTAGATAAACATTAATACCTTAAAACAAGTTCTTGGAACATATTTATCTAAAATATTTACCGCAGTCGTATCTAGCCGGGCAACACACTCCATCTTGATAAACGGGTTTGCAGCCTTCAATTTTCAGCGTACATTCTTGCATAACACAAGCTGTACGATTTCTAATACAGTAACAAAGTTCGCAAGGTTGGTTCGGATTTGAAGGCACTCTAGCGCCATCAGAATAGAATAAATTGTCAATAAAGCAACCATATTCATTCATGTGACCTAATGCTGTCGATGGTGTAGTAGATGGCAAAAGTTGAACTGGAACTGGAACTAGAATATTCGTTTAGTTGGCGTATATGGATATAAAAATAAAAACATACCTTCTGGGCACGTAATAACGGGGCAACATTGATCGGCCCGTTTTTCTACGGTACAATCTTGCCCGATGGCTTTTGTAAATGGACATACGCGTAGGTAGCACATGAGCATTCGATTATGGCAGGTACAATTTAGGCAAGGTTCGTTCGTAAGAATTCTGTCTCCTTCGTCGTAATGTTGAAAATTATAATAACATCCCGTTGAATCTGTAACTAAAATCAATCAATGATTAATAAGGAATTAGATAATGGTTGGATTTATGATATGTTACCTGGATAGTATGAACTCATTTCTGTGTTTTGTTCGGCCACAGGGGCTAAAACAAAAAAAAATAATTATTATTTAGGTGTTAGTTTGTTATTTAAATGTATGACAGTGGGACAGGTACGGGTCACTGGCTCAACAGAGATCGTGAGGGAGCGGCCCACACCACCTGAATAGTAAATTACTTGTCAATCGTGCATGCAAACGTAATAATCTTAGTTGCCAACTGGGTGACTACTGGGAAAATATTGCAGTAAATAGCCGTTTACATAACCAGAACATAAAAAGATTTATTTTGAGAATCTTCAGACACGCAACTGGGTATTACAACGAAGTTGTAACAAATTTCAATTCTCAGAGAGATGCAGTTAACAATCACGGCCACAAATGCACATACACACATGCCTCAGGGTATTTTGCTTAGTTCGATGACCGGATGGTTAAATTAACATCCGCAAACTGGCGATTCCAGTTTGGCTAGCGGCTAGAAGCGAAAATGTCTTTGCTACGATAAGTCATTTAGAGTTAATTGGTGGTTTTTGAAGTGCATATAAGAAAAGTTTACAAACTAAAATGCCTACTAATCGGTGTAGGATGCCGTAGAGGATTAAACGCTTGGTTGTGTTTATTACGGAAAACATTAGAAATCTGTGATTGCAAGTTCAAATTAATCATTGGACAGCAACAAATTACTTGCAGGGACATTATGTCGTAATCCCACTGATAGGGATAAATATTTCGCAGCTGGACATGTTTTTCATTAAAATTAATTTTTAAATTCTTGTAGAATGCGGGAATCTTATTAAAGAATTTTTGTTTTTAGTGAAAGTAATTTTTGTTTTGGTTACACTTGTTTAAAATCGAAAAGTTAAGTAATAAGTTCTGTATAAATATTCATCTTAATTTGTTTTTTTTATGTGCAAATTGCTCAAGTCTGCAACGTTGTATTATTTATACTCATTAAGAACTAGATTTGTTATTTTCTAATTTAGTATTAATTACAAGATGTAATTAGAGAATTAAGAGCTTTTTCTCACTGCAATTTTCTCTTATTTTGCATAAAATTACAGTACAATTTTTATTTGGTCGTGTTCTTATTTTGATTGCTTTTATGGTTGTTATTATGTTGTTGGTTTACTTTGAATTTCCCAAAATCATATCTTTATGTTTATTATTTAGCCACTTTTTTATTTATTCAAATTCTGAAAATTGTATGTAGGTTAACGAGTCGTGTCTGCAATGATAAAAAACGTGAAGATTCTCAGAATATATCTGTTATTTTACTAAGAAAAAAGTCTGAAATTTAACAAACAAAAAATTACATACATATCTATCTACCGCAAAGCAAACTAAACTTTACAAGACATGTAATTCTGGTAAATTGAAATCTGGAACAACTAACATAATATGTACGGTTTATTTATTGTACTTTTAGACATTGCATTTCCTGATCAACTTAATTTTTTGGAATTTTTTCTTCTGAATTTAGTGACCTAACCTAATCGGAAATGAAGTAACCTAACCTAACTTTATTAATAATTTATTCAGAAAAATTCCCATGTGTTTAAATGAGAAAACCCCGAATAAAAAATTATTTGGAGAATTTTAAAACAATAAATTTTAAGTTTTTCAACTTTGAGATAAAATAAAGTTTTGATCAACTAAAACTTAAAATACAGGGAAGAGGGTGTTTCATTGCGATTTAATTTCCACAGTCTGACCCTGAAAGATAACGAATAGGAATACTAATGTATCTTTTCAACACCTATTCACGCGTGCACATAGTAGGTATGACATTTTCGCAATGCTTCCAGCTAAGTCGGACACATCGTTGGGTCAGTTTGATTTATAGAATTATAAGTTCGCACCCATATTGTCATAAAACAACGGCAATTAATGATCTTGAACCTGACACTGTTCACATGTTATTGCCGCGGTAACTGTAAAATCGGTTACATAACCTCGGCAATCAAACCCATCTCTCGTAATTTGTGAATGCAGAAATAGCTTTCGCATACATTAGCCAGACAAAACTCTCCGTGGTCCGGCAAAGCGTGGGAGACGCGACCGAGACTGCCACGGGAGGTCAAGCCGCGAACCCGCAATCGAGGACAATGTTATTGTGCTTTCTGACAGTTATGGACCTTTGTGAATTACGGACCGTCGTCTGCTAATTCAGTTTTGTATCTTATATATTAAATATTACACGGTTTACAAGAGTGCTTTGAATGGAAAACCGTTGTTTTTTTAATGTTTCTTTAGGCTCTTGAATTTTACTAAATTTTATCCTGTTATGAGATTGGTAAATCGTGATTGCACATATTTGTACAAGTACAATTTTAATTCTTTCAACAATCAAAAACCGAAATAATCAATGTGACCTACTGATGAGGCTAAGCAAAGCAAAAAATAAGACACATTTTGTAATACCTCTAATACTTCAGCGGTATTGACGTTGAGGAATTTATTGTTTTGTTATAAAAATAAATTACGGATGCGAGTAGTCGCTTTTGTAAAAATCTACAGCTTATTACGGAAGATGAATACTAAATATTTAAAATTTACATACGCATAATTTCTCACAGACGTCTGTGAACATTAATGTCAAAATTATGCAGCACTTAAAATAGTTAGTTCGATTTCTAGAAATTAACCGTCATTGTCACGTTTATTTTTTCTGGAGATTTTTTGGAAGAAAACGAAAGCAGTATAATGACGAAACTCGGAATTTCCTTATTACCTCTGGCGCTTAACGCTTAGATGGCGCTGCTTGAACTGAACTAATTAAAACCGTTTAATCTTAGTAGTCTCACTTTAATTAATTTAGTTCTGAAAAAGCAATAATTTTACAATTATAATTTTACGTATACCAATTTCACTATTTATTCTTTATGAATGAAATTAATAAATATATATTGTATTTTTAGTCACGTACTGCATTGTTCATAGTTCATAGTAATGTAAACATTGGTAATTGAGAACGCATAACAATTTAAAACATTTTTTATGGTGTGCGTACACAACAAATAATAAATTCTCTCTCATTCATTACAAATTTTAATGTACAGTTTTTCATTAACCTTTTGCCCGTTCAACGTTCTTCTAAATGAAATCTTAAATCGTTTTCTTCACGAAGCAATTTAAATATCTTGTTTTTCCATTTCTAGTTTTGTTTAAATTTTAACCATTTAGACAAATACATAATTTTTTTCTGATTTAAACATTTACCAAGTTTAGTTATATTTACTATTCTGCTTGTGGATAGAACTTTCAGAATTTGGACATAGGGCATTATCGAAAAAGCCGAAGTAATTATAATTTATTTATTCAGAAATTTTCGTCTACAACATTTTTCCCAATTTTGTCTGAATTCCAATTTTTTGGAAATCTTGGAATGAATTTTCTTTCTAGAACAAGCAAGTCAATAATGTCTGAAGAATGGTTTGATCTCTTTTTGATTTATGAACCATGTCACAATTGTAAACCGTTTTGGTTTGGGATGCAGAAGTTTTAAATTTATCTCTTGGATGACTGGCCAAAAGATCTTATTGGTTATAGATTTTGGTTTGGTCTATAGGTAAACAAAAGATAAACTTTTCGAATTGAAAATCTTATGAAAGGTCATTAAGATGTTTAAGTCTGCCAAAAGCTCAAAAGATGTTTCTCATCACAGCCTACCATGAGAGATTCGCCATGACAAGTCAGGTATTATTCATGGAAAATATCTCTTTAATGTATAAACATGAGAATTTCAAACATTTAAACAGTTCTATCTGCAGTTTCTCCATTACAATACGAATGATATTAAATATTAAAAGTTGATGGCTCATGGAGTAGAAATTAATTACTGCACTTAGTTGACGAATGGTGGTAGAAACAAGAGACTTCAAATGGACAAAATTAATTTCTTGCTAAAGTTCGAATGTCCACCATAATTATTATTTTTAAAAACTTTATAGTACAACATTTGCAATCGTTTCTTGCTTAAAAATAGAGTGTTTGAGAGAATGGAAGCTTTTTTGGTACAAACAGCAGGCAATAAAACATTGAACAAGTTTCATAAGAACATTTTTATAGCCTTCTGATTGTCTGCACAAAAAGCTAAAAACTGAAAAGACGGACATGGTCTAGAAGATACTTGAAGTGAACCCTAAGGATCTTTGAGTGCTTGCTTATAGGTAATATCAAATGGAAAAGATGTAAAATGGTGGGCAAGCTAAGTTGTATTGCTTTATTAAAACAGCAAAAGAGTTACTGTTTATTACAACTTTCTGTAATTACAGTCTGGTATGTCATTGGAAATCAGCTTTTATATTTTCCTTTTCTATTAATATCTATGTAATACCAGAAGCTTTTAAACTGATGGTATGGTAGTTAGTCTAAAGACAGTCCCATACAGTTGAGATTGTCATTAACCAAACTTATGCCCAATTTTAGACGAGTTTATTTACTGCAATAATTTATACATATATCACATATCGAGTTAATTTTTAAAAATGTCAGATCTATTGATATTAAATTTAATTTCAAGAAATTCTTAGCAAGTAAGTCATATTTAGTCAAAAAGCAGAATATTTTGGACAATTTAACTTGTTCGAGCAAAATCAAATTTAGATAATTCTCATCTTTAAAACGATATAGAACATTTAAAATTGAAGTCTTCAGATTTTATTTTCGAGTGGAAATTCTAGAAGACAAATGATAACACTTTAAGTAAAATATTTTGACAAGTTAAAAGTTAAGATGTTATTATTCAAAACAGAAAAGTAAAAAACTTGAAAGCATATCTGTAATCTTGTTTTGCCCTTGTCCACTTAAAACTAAATGACGCTTTTTAGTCACCATACTTTTTGTTATCGTACATCACTTAAAACACCGTTAAACCGAATGGACCAGTAATTAAAGCTTGTAAAATTTTTGCACAACTTCCTATTCGCACTTCCAGCTGCATAATTGATGATACGCCCATTTTTTACTCCCAGGGATAATCCATCAAAGTTTTTCTTTATATAATCGTGGTTACGTGAATACCGTTACTGTGAACCCAGAACAAGTACCACGGTCCCTGTTTCAGTATGTTCAGATCTAAATCTACAAGCTTAAGATCAGATCGTATTACTTCTGATTTATTTCTTCCTGAAATGTAGGCCTACTACAATTTTTTTTCTGTTCTGCTAGTAGTGATGGGTCAGTGATTTCTTATGCAAAGTTTTTTTTTTGCTAAAATTATTTACAGTTATTTTTATCTTTTAGAATAATAATTAATTATGTTGATGTTTTTCTAGTGAGTGTATATTACTTTTGTTTAGTGAAACAAAAAAAGTTATTGCGAATATTAGGTAAGTGACCCAAACAGGAACGGCAAGTTATACATAAAAGAAAACATAACAAGTAAGGAATTCTTTCCGTTGTGGTATTACTAGTTCAAATTGCACAATCAAGTTTCACACGTGATCCCATTGAAAATGCGTTTTTTTACTTTAGAGTAGTGTAAATATTAATAATGAAACAATATACTTACCGGTGTGTATGAGTACAGGCAACAGAGTGAAAAGCAGCACCACCAGGGCTGGCAGCGGCAGCCCTGAACTCCACGCCGTCATGGCGCGTCCTGAAACAAATATACACTCTATCATTCACCATGCAAGAATGAGCAGAGACGAATGTGCAATAAAGTTTCTCTTGGCGACCACCGCGAACCGATAACTAATGCAATTCCAACTTCGAAGCCATAAATGCAATTCCCACGTCTCAGATCTTGAACGTGCGGTAGTTTAATGGCCACTATTTACTAGTAAAGTAAAACTTTCCGTTTCTATTTTTCCTTATTATGTTTTATACATTACTAATATTTAGTTTGTTTCCGCATTATTAAGAATTTGATTTGACATGACGATAAAAAAGTTCTCGTGTCCGCATGGATGCATTCTTGGAAGTGTTCGAATTTACAATAGTGGTCAATTTTATTTATGCATGTTACGTATGCAAAATTTCAGTACGAACAAGTTTAAATGCGTGAGTGGTATTCTAAATTGGGTGTCTTTAAATGACATGCATTAATATTGAAAATACTCGGATTCCGCAGAAATTGAGTTTATGTTTTTTACTGTACTTTAATGCAGGTTTGCCTTGTTCACATGCATTGAATTTTTTATGGAACTGCTACTGTACTGCCTCCAAGAAACTTGATCGACATGCAACTTCTGTGTAACTTAAATATGTAAACGTTTTAATGGTTATTTCTGGTAAAGAAATTATGTTATAGTGAATATGAAGGTAAAATTATAAGAAACTTCAATGCTGGATCAGATTAGAAAACAAAGAAAAATTTAATTTTATGAAGATTTTTCTACAAGAAATATTTTTTTAGGTCCGCCTTGATAAAATGCACATCAATAAGGAAATATTCTGAATATACAGTGTGATCGAAAATTTTTTTAGACAACCAAAGCAATTAATGGTTTTTAAATTTATTGAAGCCAAAAATTTTGTTCTAGCTATGGAATAAATCAGCTTCTAACCTAAATTAAATTTCATACTTGCAGAAAATTGTAGAAATTTCATACTTCTGTCAGATGTGTGTAAATAACATTTCATTAAGAATAAGTTGCTCATCAATTCAGTATTTCAATAAATCATCAATATAAATTCTAAATAAATAAATAAACCAATTATCTCAGACTTCATAAGAGCACGGCGCTTACAATGGGTGGGACATCTGGAAAAGCTGGATAGCAACAGAACAGTGAAGGAGATAGGATGGAAAACACCAGAATGAGAAAGTTTCAGAATTAATTTATAAATACACTCAGGGTTTTATTTTACGATTTAAAGCTGAAAGGCAACAAAAACAAGCTCTGGGGTCCACTTCCCAAGAAGATATTGATGATGGATTGGTCCTATAAAATTTCTTTCTCTTTTTTTATTTTTAAAATTGAAGAATTATATAAACACACTGTATATCAAGTTACAGAATACTTCTATTTTGTAATAATTTAATTTATGTTGAGCATTTTTATTTTTATTATCTACAATCGATATTTCCCACTAACAAAAAGATTTCCTTCTTATGAATAATGTGTATATTTTTGTAAGTAGTAGATAAACAAAAGAAAAAGTGAGTAATATAATCTAAAGGTGATCCGTTACACGTACAGCGTCAATTAATTTGCCTTATCTTGTAATTCCACACTGCATCTAGCTATCAAGTAACAAAACACATAATCACAGTATTTAATGCAGCGCTTCATACAATAGTCTCGTATGAGAAACTTAAAAGAGAAGAAGGAACAGTTACAAGACGTCGGAAGTGCAAGAGACGATTATCAAAGAAAGGCAAAAAGTGGATGACCCCTCGGTTGCTGGTGAGAAATGTGAACGGCTGGTATTATGGGTGTGTGGGAGAATGGCATAAACTAATGAGCTACCTTTGACATATGACACTTGCCGAATTTTTTCTATATGCGCGTCTCCTAATGGTTTGTGTGCCAGTTTGCCCCTTATAATGGTCACGATAGAATCTGCAGGACAAACTGTAACACGCCCACACACGACAATTTTTCATATCGATGTTTACAAGCTGCAACGAAGTTCTTCCTCGATCTACAATGAATCGAGAAGGGTCAATACATTTGAAACAATGGAGCACTATTCCCTTCATAAAATGACTTGCAGGAACTCAGATTAAAAATTCATCCGTGACTGTATAACATAAAAGGGAAAAAAAGAAACCAGTACAAGAGCAGAAACTTGACAATACACTCTAAGCGGTTAGGACATGGCAGCGGTTGCAGGAACATCAGTGTAGACCGTTGTTTCAGGACTAGATGTTGTTATCCCCTTATAGAGCTTTCTTATGCCGTCTGTTGCCGCCAACAGCCATTGTAAAGAGCGTAACTGCGACTCTAACTCAGATATGGCGTCATGCCAACAACCAGCCATAAATATCAAACCACCTGAACTCGGAATCTCAATCATTTACTTTGCGTAGTAATAGATTTGCGAGCTTCTGGGAAGACGCATAGGTGCAGTACTGAAAGCGCGGACAGCGCAGCGTACGGTTACATCTGGCCTTGAAACATTGTTCTCATGCGATTCATTCATTTTTTCAGGATAACGAAACTATTTTCACATATTAAGATTACCTGTACGCTTGAATAAATCAAAAAAGAATTTATATGAAAATAAGGAAATTTACATAAATGAAAATCATTTTTTAAAATTACATTATAAGTAAAAAAAAATATAACAAGGAGTACATTAATCGTCCTTGCATGTATTCAAGGCTTTTCCTTTGAAGTTCGTTTTTAATGAATTCATTCCGGATGCTTCAACTCAACCAAATCCATTAATTAAACATCGCGGCAACGGAAGCACTTCACAACGTCTCATTCAAAGGAAGATGTAATTTGATATGTGGTGGAACTGTCAACTAGAATTCTGGATTTTGACACTTTTATTTGATCTTTAATTGCAGGTTACAAGAGATTATGAATAAGAGGCTTATCTAAACAGGAAAAAACGTTTGTTCGCCAACGATTTTACTTATCAGTGATAATAAATTAAAACAATAACTGGAATTAATAATGAACATAATTGAATGTAATTATCTTCGAAAATTAAGGGTGGGTTTATTTGTTTATTATGTTTACTATGAGGCTACGCCTTGTTGTACTATAAACAAAACATTTCTCTTGTATAGTCATGATGAATTTGTATATTTTAATCTTGTGCTAATACCAATTTGAATGTCGAATTGTTTTTTGTTGGTGACTACATTAGGACGAATAATATTTATTGAAATGTATTGATTATTGTAGACAGGACAGGATTGAGATTTCGATTTAAATCTTTCAAAAAGGTTAAAAAAAATTTAAATGTAATTAAAATTTATTTTTTTCTGAATTGAACCAAAGCTAAACTTAATATTTAAAAACAGAAAACCTGAGCATGACTTACAATTTTGGTACAATTAATAGAAAAAGGAAATGCACGATGGTTATGTTAAAACTCATTTTAAAATTCAAGAAATCTTTTACCTTAAACATTTTAAAGAAAACAACCAACAAATCATTTATTTAACAAAAATATACGTATCGGCAATCTGCAATCTGAAATAAATTCAAATATTCATAACCTAAAAACGTGCAAAATTCCACACTTTTACTATTAAATTCCTCTCAGACAATTTCCTTTTCATTTCCTTTTTCTTTCTTCTTATTTAATCAGAGAAAGCATCAAAGAAACTTTGGGCTAATAAAGCTGGTAATTTTTTGTTCGAAAGCGTCCATAAAAAAACTTAAAAAATAAGAATAAAACTGAAAATAATTTTGCCAAGTTTCAGTCTACTAAATAAACTTCCAAGATCTCAACAAAAATATTTTTCTTTTTTCTCAACAGTGATTAATGTGAAATGCCAACAATTCTCAATGATTTTCAACGTCTGTTAAAATAAAATCATTTAAAACGGAATTTCTTCAACAAAATTGTATTTAGTTAGGATTCTTTTTTTTTGTGTCTAAGCATTCGTAGTTAGTTAAGTTTTTTCGGTACAACAAGAATATAAAAGCAAAAAATTCAACAAGACAAGTCTTCTCGTGATGAGAACGAACGAACGACAGGTCTTTTCAAGGAGATGCTACTTACTACATGTTGACGTTTTAAACTTGTTTCCGGATTAGATAAAAAAATCGCACGCAATAATTACGAAATTTTAAAATTAAAATGATACATCATCATCAATGAGCAATTTATATTGTAGACAAGGCTCTAATTAAGACATTCCACAAGGCATATAATTGACGAATATTGTCTATAAATTAAAACATCCTGCGGTATACTATACACACGCGCAATAATCCGGTAGGACAGCGTACATAATACTCCGGCTCTTTAGAATCCGGTCTTACCGTTGCTTTTAAGGCAAATGTTTATCACCTTTCACTGCAATGTTATCGCACATAATCAGAACAACGGTGTTTTTGCGACAACTTACAACCTGTGATAAAATTTAAGACGGTTGCAACTAACTATATTGAGATTTGCATCTTGGGGGAAACCTGCAGATTCTGCGTAAATAATGACCACAACCTTTCCCCTGGTTCTTTTCTGTGTTGTGTGTGTTTGGATTGACGTTCAATGTCAATGACACCGTGGCAAAAAGTTAATGAATCACCAAGGAAAACAAGTGGAATGATGTAAGGAAAATAATCGGAACTCGTTTCAAGCGCGTATCTCGCGAATCACGATGTATCAACCTTGGATAAATTACCTAATAACTGTGTCATTAACAATATAAACTTCGCGGAATAACACAAATATTCCTCTTAATAATTGTGATGCTAAATAAAAACCCAAACACTAGGGATTTATTATTAATAAAACGAGATTATTGGAATTAATTTACGACATTATTGGAGCAAATAGAATAAAGACAAATTTTATTATTATTATCATTTTTATGACTAAGCAGATGTCAAAAACCTTTTTGCCTTCAGGAGGATACCTTTACGCTTCATCAGGTTGACTAGTATATCATAATTGCTAAAAATTAATTAACCTTTTTGTTAGGAAGGTGAAATATTTTCGATGTCAAAAAATTTTATCGAGTTAATTTTAGAAAGTGTGTTATGGGTATTCAAGGAGGTTATTAACATCTTTTTTTTGGCTTTTTAATGGCTTTAAAGTTCAATCAACAAATTTTTATATTATTTTGATTTTATCGGCATTTTTTTTGGTTTTAAAGAAAAAACCAAATGTCATAGAACACACGACGTTGCTGAGTGATCCCAAGTTAGACAATTTACACAAATTTGATTTTTACATGAAAAATCCAAAACTCCATATTAACATACTTTTATCATTATTTTCTTCACAATAATTGCTTCTTTTTACCGTTCTAAACAGATTTAAATAAATCTTCGAATTTAGAACAAAGCAATTAATTATACTCATCAGTTACATAATTAAATTTACTTAATATTATTTAGCTTACAAAATTACAAAAGCAAAATTAAACTGTATATTTGGATTTTCACAGCAGATGTTCGTATTAAAACAAAAGGTAATCTACATATTATGTGTTAAAAGAATCTTCTCAACTGTTTTTAGTACCAATTATCAACTGATTAACATATTATCCAAGCAAATTTATTTTATACATTAACCAAATTAACTAATTCCTTCCTAAAACAAAAAGTCATTTTTCCTTTCTTTTTTCTCGACTTTAATAAAATTATCTGAAATTTTCTGATATTTTAATTTTAATTTTTAATACATATTTATTAAATATACAACTAGAACATTTCTTAATTGAGTATTATATAATTTTTAATTAGACTGAGAATGGGAAGATAGAATACAAATACACGAAAGCAAAATTGCGCATTATAAAGCGAACTTTGAACAAACAAGAGAAAAGACATTGTCTGGCGCATCCACCAAAAGTTCAAGCGTACAGACTGCGGTCTAGGTGTATGCGGTATTATCTATATATGTGTGTAACTTTAGAAAATGACCTGGGGTGTCTGCAAGTTCGTGGTAGGTCAGTTCAGTATGCCAATAAAAATATCCAGCCAGACCTGCTGCTAGTGATCCGTCGCAGCTTTCGGCGACACTGATAAGGTAGCCGCGACATAAATAACAAACATGTTTCGTAACACACTTAAAACCTCATAATGCTTACAACAACATATACACATTCATGGGTCTCTCTATGGAAATGCAGGTGTAGTACACCAGCTCCATTACAATGCATGTACCTGCGGTTTATAAGATATTCAAGACGCGAATTTTCACGTTGTTGCCAACCGATTCGATTACTGGGAATCTCTGAAAGATTCCGTGAGAACCAGAATCGTTTAAGGGACTAACACGGGGATGCAAAGTGGATGAGCAAACAGCGGTGGTGCGCAAAGAAAGGTAAGTTTACTTTAGCCGTCTCGGGCAAGTCGTATAATATTGAATCGAATTAATCTATTAGGAATTGTCTTTACCAGACCACGACTAAAGCAACCAGTCCATTCTTCATTAGCATTCTATTTATAGCGGCAGCGACAAGTAGTGCCTACGTTCAATCCAATAGGTAATGCATAAATCCAGTTAATCTTATTATGTAAATTAATTTTTTATCGACGGAAATTCCCTTTGGAAACTTGTTTTTTCGTAATGATGACTATTATAACACCTACAAGTGACGCTTTTTGAATTTGCAAAACTATTTTTGTGATTCGACAATTTTGTGGTATCAATCACCAATTTATTAACCGATTCGAAAAATATTTGTTCTTTGCCGCTATAAATGTTAGTAGAAGTCCTTCTAATAATTACTACCCGATTTTACGCATATTTGCCAATATTTGCACTAATGGATTTCAATGCACCAACACTATCCACTTATCACTGAAAGTTCACTGATAAATACGTAAGTTACACTTACCTTGATTTATTATCGCGAATAGAAAAACCCTTGCACTGAGTGGTGCCGATGCACTTTTTAGTCCTTGGTGTTTAGCACTGACGCCGCGTGTGCACTAGCAAGGTACGTTAGTGATTCGCGAATAAGAATGCCGTCCAAGAGGTCGGCAAAGTGGGAACAAGATGGACAAGGTACCGACCAGAAGTGAACTCATGCGGAGCTCCGCGCCTTAAGTTTAAATACTCCTGGGAGCGGGGGAACATCCACGCAGACCTCTTAGGAAACGCGTCTCCGATGCTGCCACCGTCGACTCTGATTGGTTCGCCCGAGGGTAGAGAAGAAATCACTAGGACTGCTTTTGAACTGTTCTATATACGGGGGTGGCAACCCTGAGTCTGAAAATGTGACACTCGCTCCAATTAATGTGATAGCAATAAAATCAATACTACACTGACCTCCTGCATTTACTACAAGATTCTCTGATAGAATTTTTTGCTTTTTACTTAAACATTAGAAAAGGTAGCAGTCTCGAGAATTTATCCATAATGATAATTTAGAAGAGAAAAAGTTAATCAATTTAGTGGAGATTTCAATGGTGGATTAGTCAAGGAACCCGTGAATAAAATTGATATGCAAATTAAAACTGTAACTAACGATTATTAAATGTTTACCTAGAGAACGTGGGGGAGATATAAATAGACTGCGAGACGACGCAGCGTCTCGACGCTGGACCGGCGTTTAATGGAATAATCTCCCTGCTGCAGCGCGCGCGCCAGACCTACCCCTACGCAGTGTCTGGGGCTATTGAACCATACTCATCCCTGTTGCTTTCGCTTTCGTCTTTTCTCTGATTTTTACATAATCTTATTTCATTTTTTACGCTTCGATATTAATTTTATTTGAAAATCTAATCAGCATGCTCTCATAAGTAATTTGTTTCAATCTTATATAGTGTAATGGAAATAAAATGAAGTTCAAGAAAAAAGGCAAGGTGTGCAATTGTCCAGAAGCAGAAGAATTAGACGGTGGGCGGTCCGGTCACAGCACCACACGTCGTTTGCTATTATCGAACAGCATTTCATAATTATTGACGCGTTGCGCATAGCCTTTCGCCGACTTTGAACTCGATTAAACGGTGGCTGATGAACTTGGCCTCTTTAACCAGCTCGAAGAAAGAAGAGAGAAAGTGAGAGGCGGCCGTTTCTTTCTCTTTCCGGTGCAATTTCTGCTATAATAATCTCGAAATGAAAGGTATTGTGTAATATTTGTTTGGATGAAACTTAACGCGGTAATCCGATAAATTGTCTGCTGAATTCACAAAGCCGTGGATTTTGGGAGCGCGCGGAAATGATTTGTTTACTCACCGAAGTTTGCGAAATTGCTTGCGATTGTCAGCTTGAATTATAGGGGACGAAGGCGGTTGTGTGAGGGTCAGAGGGGTCGCGTACATTCGCAATTTACAGCCCCCAGTTTATCCCACAATATATCATTTTTCGCTTATATTCGTACAACGAGGCCTGGAATGCTGTTCGTTCAACGTAAATCATTGCCGAAATGAACTTCTTTCAAATAAAAACAAAATTTTAATAGCGACTTTAAGACTCGCTCTGTTACGAGAATCCGCTCTATTCAAGATATTACCATGTCATGCGTTACATTTTAATAAATTGCAATTTTGAAAATGATAAAATGGTCCTAATTAACGCTAAGTTGCATGCTAAAGGATGCATTTCTAACAAAACGAAAACCAAATGCCGCCAGAAGCGAGGGTGTGTCATTTCCAACGATCCGCATCACTGCCAAAGCTGTTCTTCGAAAGAGCACCCTTAGAAATTCGATACTCTGGTCGGCAGTTTCAAGACGGAGACTATTAATAATTATTCGCTTCCATCTTGACTACTCGTTCGTGTTATTATTGAGTTGTCACGTCTTAATGCAATTGGAAGTTTGGAAATTCCACATTCGGACGCGGTCGGAATTCGTTAGTTTTAAGACCTCCACGTCATAGTTGTCGCGTCTTTATGGTAATTACCGGCCAGACCTTCCTTCCGAGTATAGAGCAATCCTAAAGTTGCCGTTACCACAAATCGGGGTAACCGGGTAACCATAAACGGCCATTGTATTCCTCGCATTAATCGATGTTCTGGCCAGAGAATAATAATTCAAACTCGATCGACGTGCACGTCGCGTTATAACAATGTTTATAAAGACCGAACGTTACGAGCAATACCAACGGGTTGTTATTTACTCAACGTTGTTTCACACAACTTTTATACTAACCCATATAAAACAAGCACTTATTCGAAAAACAATGAACCACTCTGTTTATAATACAGGGTGTCGTTTACACTGGTCCCACATACAGAAGAAGTTGTGCTTCTACAAAATTCTAAAACTTCTACTGATGGGTGCTTTCAGAGCTTTAGTTTTCATCTTGAATTTACCTAGCGCACATCGTCAGTAAAATAATTTAACTCATGCATTGAAATAATCTGTTTTCGAAAAAATAAAAACAGAAAATATTTAAAAAGAAAAAAATGATCATGCAGTAATAAGCATGAGGGTGTTGCTAGTTACTGTGGTGCCAAAATGACGTTACAGCAATTGTATCTGAAATAGGAGGAATCGGTCAAAAATGCTTTTGATAGGTTTAACACAGCTTTGGTTGTTATTTGAATAGTCGTTCAGTGTCACATTATTTTAATCTTCGCTTTTTTTATACTCAAGACGCAAAAGTTTTTTGGACGAGAGACATTTTATTGGATCAATTTCTGTTTTCATGTTTATTGAGATTGATAATATTAAGAAAGGAAATAAATATGTCTAGAAGTAAACAATTTAATGTTAATATAAGAGATTTTCAAAGTTTTGCCAACCCATAAAAATCTAAATACGAGTATCCATTTTAGGAAGCAAAGTTTTGGTTTTGCCGGTAAAATCAGCCACCTTGAACAGAATTTGCGTCATCGATTTCCAACTGTAGATGCCATTTTTTTGGCCATGGTTGGGAACCAAAAGTCACCATACTAGTAACTTAACTGATTGAAAAGATTGGCTTTATTGTGCTTATTGTGCTATCCAAAAAGCTTTCTTTGTTGGTGCATCATTGCAGACACCACACACGTCGCTATTGAGTAGCAGAGAACTATTACTCAATGGCCCCGTGTAAAAAGACTTATAAATTGAAAACGTCAAAAAGAAAATATTTTAAGTAGTTTTAAATAAAACTGAAATCCTTTAGTGTATAGACAATGATCATGACAATTCTTCAATGGCAACAACAAAGAAACACTGATACTGAGCATATCGTCAATCATCTTCGTTCTGAATTTAGAACTATTGTTCTGTTACTTGAAGAAATGAGATACAATTTATTAATTAAGTAAAAATATTTTGCGAAGTCTCAAAATGTTATTTTGGGCAAGACAGAATTTTTCCACTACCCTATGCCATATCCTCAAGATTTTCAGCTGCGAATTGTCTCTTTACTTACATTTCTTAAGATTTCCCATTAACATACAAAATTTTTGAGTTTCTAATAGAAACCTTATCGATAAAAAACAATATTCATGTAGTGTTGAAGGTTCTTATACATCTGAAAGAGATATCTTTAGAATCTTTATCATTTTCGTTGCAGGTGAAGCTCAAGAATATACTTATGTACTTACCAGCTGCATTACCACTACGGAAAGGTCCAGATCGTCCAGGAACTCAACAAAAGTTCTAAGAATCCCTAGGAACCTAAGGCTCAAAAATTCAAGGAACTGCTAGAACTTATGAGTTTTGTAAGGACTTAGGGCCTCATGAGGATAGAAAGCAGAGGAAGCTGTAGGAAGATTTTAAGGTCTTGTGCAAGAACAAGCAACGCAAACAAAAAGCCGAAGAAGCTGTACGAAACTCTTAAAGTTTAGTATGCTCGAAATAACAAGCAGAAATCTAAAGCTGTGTAAGAATCTAAGGCCCAAATCTTGAAGGTTTGCTACAACCTATAAACTTGCAAGAACTTATCAGCTTTGTAAGAACTTAAGGCCTCACAAGAACAAAAGACAGGGGAATAAGCTATATAAAACTCATAAGATCCAGCGCGTCCAAAATAACAAGCAAAAAACTTAAATCTTCACAAAGATCCAAGAACTTACTAGTACCTAAAAAGCTACAAGAACGTATGGGCTTTGTAGAAATAGAGGAAGCTGTATGATCCTATCAGAAACCAACGCGCCCACAAGAACAAACAAAGGAAGCGTGTAATGACTTACGGGCTCTGTGAAAATTTTGATTTTCACGGAATAAAAAGACAGGGGAAGCTATAGGAAACATCCAAGATACAAACAAAAGCCTCGTAAAGGCCCAAGGTTCAAAGCTTGCAACGATTAACAAACTTTATCAAAAGCTAGTACTCCATGAGGACAGAAAACAGCGGAATCTTGTAAGAAATCCTCAAGGACCAGCGCGCAAAAAAATCCAAAAGTTTCGTATGAACCCAAGACCAAAAGCCCAACGGTTTTCTAGAAGCTTGCAATGACTTGTAGACTTTGTAAGAACTTAGAGTCTCATTAGAGGCAAAAGACGGGGAAAGCTGTAGAAAACTCGTACATCGTGCCCAAAGAAACAAACAAAAATCTGTGGATCCGTACAGGCTCGAGATTTGAAACTCAAAAATTTGTTAGAACTCTGAAGCTTTCAGAAGATTATTTACTTAGGGCTCCAAGAACAGAAGATAGAGGAAGCTGTAGGAAACTGAAAAACCAACGTGCTCATAAAAACAAACAAAAAAGCTAAAGTTTCTTAAGGACTTACGGCCTAAAACTCCAGAGTTTGCTACAACCTTAAAGCCTATGGGTGTACGAATTTTCTGGAAAGCAACGATTCTAATCTCTTCCCTTAGTAACTTTAGGCAAGAATGGTCACTACCATTTACTACATAAATAAAGTGTTTGTGTTCAAACTGGCAGTATAAATCCCTTTTCTAGAAAATATTTCTGATAATAGCTTTTGAATAATTTTTTCTTCAAAATATTGAACATGAAGAAAACTTGGAAGAAGAGATTTCTAACTCTGCTATCATTTCTTACTGTCTTTGTATCTCCACAAGGCAAAATACAGATAAAGAGCCAACGTTTTAAAAATGTGAAAGTCATCACTGTTTGTTCTATATGCAAAATAGAATTCCATAAACTGCTTGAGCAGATAACAAGCTTTATGCTCTTATGCAAACAAAACACATTTAGCACATCTCTGTAGCTAGGAATACATCATACCGAGGTTAGGTAAAACCAAATGGTATAAAACTGAGCAAGCGTTGTTTGTTTCCAAGTACATACACATTTTCCTTTGAATGAAAATTAAAATTCCATCTGAATAAATTTCCTTTAATAGTGCTCTAACACCATTCTCTAAACTGTAACGAGAAACATTTTCCCAAGTAAGTTTCTCAGATTTTTTTACTTCTCAAAAATAACGAAAGTGAAATCTATATCTACTATTTGAAAATACCTCGTATAATATTCAATATTGATTTTAAAGTGTAAAAGTCATATAATATTATAAATTACATCTAAACAAGAAATAATCTGGAACAAAAAAAAAACCTAACTATTATGTTACTTCTGATCTGTGATCCTTTTTCTATGCAAATATTTAAGTATCTTTTTATCTGCATCTAAAAGACCTAATTTACATTATGGTAAATTGGGTGTTAAGCATGGGTGTTCACAGGTAGTGACAAGGACGACAAGGTCGTTCTGTACCATCAACCTCTTCGGGTTTTATGTACCTTTTTTTTATGAAATTTAATTAATTTTTATAGGCAAAATTCTAAAATTAATTTTGTAAACAGGAAATGAAAGAAGTAAAATATGAGAGCGATTTCGGTTTAAATCTTCAAAACTTCTTCTTTACTTCTTTTTTTATATAATTATAAATTATACCCGTTTTTATATTATAAAAGTTTTGATTTTAAAATTATTTGCTTGAATAAATCTGATGATCGAAGGACAATAAATTTAACAAATAATTAGCTGCGTGTTTTTTTTCTACACGTGAAATTCCTCTCTGTATTAGTCAGTGATTTTGCTTTGTTAAATTTCAAGATTCATTCGAACGTTGCTCTATAAAAGGTAAGCGGAAAATACTGATTACCTGTAATGTATAATGCAATGAATGGATTTTCCTTCCTAATCAGAACATTAACATGAATTCCTCGGTCAAGCAAACTCCAATTTTGGAGATTTTTCTCTAACTCTTGTAATTTATTAAAGTAATTTTTCATGGGGAAAATTATTGTGTCTACGTGATAAATCCCATGCAGGGTGTATGTGTGTGTTCCTAAAGAATATCTATATATAGAATATACGCAGTACATCCACCCTATAAGAAACTGTCGATTGAAAGACATAACTCAGAGGGTAAGTTGAGTTACAGGAGGATAAAATGAATTCCCTTTAGACTTTAGTCCTTCAGGGCCACCAAATATATCTCGTGCAGTAAAAGTCCTAAATCCACCGTCTTATGAATTATAAAATATGATCCTTTTTCCCAATTTCTTCAAAATTTTTCTGATTCCACAAAAAAATGGTTAAATCTAAAATAAAGCTTGGTTGATTTATTTATTATTAACAAACCAAGTTTGTTTCTAACACGTATGCAAATCTAGACATTAAAATGTTTATAATAAATCTAATTAATTTGTCAAGTTGAACGGTCATTTGTTAGAACACGAAGTCCCGGTTGAAGTTTCACTTTTCTTTTTATTTATAGTTTTCGTTGGATAAAAACGAAATTGTAATTTAAACTCTTGATTTCTTTTTCTACCTTACTCTTCTGATTTTTATTCAAGTTAAGCGTTACACCGTGAAGGGTTGGAAATGAAGTTGGAATTGCTTTTTCTCAACATTACTATCGTATTTTAAGAAACCTTTCCATTCAGTTTTATTACCTTATTACCTTAAGGATGTAGAGAGTTTTTATGCTAGAAATAACGTTTTGAATATCATCATGCTTGAGATAGATTTCAGAATCTTTCTTACACATCAAGCTCACATTGGATTTCAGGTCTTATACTATACATGAACATTGTTTCTTTGTTTTAATAATTCCGAATAAAGCTATACTTGTGCAGACTACACTAAAATTCCCTTTTTTATGAAAACAAACAAATAACCAGATCTCTAACACTTTTTAAAAGAAAAGATACTGATTAGTGATTACTTCCATGGGCCTACCCTGTACTAGACTAGAAATCTGAGTTGTATCAAAGAATAGTTTAAAGATTCAAATTAATCATAACTCCAAAATATCTGTGGTTACAAATATCAAAATATAGCATACGATCAAGAAAACAATAATAATAATAATAATAAATAATGTGAACAAAATTCTAAGCGTTTTCCATTAGTTTTGTTAATACATGCGATTTCGCCCTATATAGTTGGATGTGACTCCCATAGAAGTCAGTTTCAAAAAGATCTCGTTGCAGCGAAGATGATCTTCTAACTTTGTAGGTAATTAATTAGTATATTCCTTTTTGTAGTATTACTGCTGCAGTTTTAGAATATAGTGTTCAGAGTATGCTTTATTTTTAGGATTCTCGGCCTTAAGATAAGCCATGGTATCCGTAGCAAATGCACTCCATTTCACCCCTGCTTAGAAGTTGGAAGTAACATAAAGTTTTTTCTAGACCATGAACATGTAACACTCGGACTATTTTTGAAACATGGACTAATTGTATTTAATTCATATAAAATGAACTAAGTAGATGACCAAGATAAATATTTGAAAAAAAAAGACACAATAAGAACTGGATATAACGCACTACGTGATATGACCCTCCATCAACAAATATCAAATACGAAACAAAACTTAAAATCAGTGATAACCAAGACAAAATCAATAAGGTGAAATCTAAAAATCAAGAATAAGGTTATAGCAAACGATTCAAAACATTTAAACCACTAAATGTAACTCGTAAAGGAAGTTGATCTTCCATCAAGGTTGCTCAACCATCATCTTATAACCAAGTAGCCCATCAAGATTCTTTACCTAAAAGAAACAAAGATCATCATTATCACGGCTTTCTCCAACGACTTCTTCATTATTATTTTATTATCATGTTGGTGTTTTCATATAATATTCTATTGCAAATTATTAATATGGGAATGCCAACTGACCAGTAAGAGCATCGTCGCCTTTGAAGCACAAATTGCCGCTTCAAACCACCGAACCAAAAGAATTAATACCATCTTGAGCACTGCTGGGCCTCCAGAAGCTGAAATCTATCACTAGAAAGTAATTTTAAAGCAGAGATCTAACCAAAGCAATAAAATAATTAAGTTTTAACAGTCAAGCTGTAAAATATACGAACGTGTTTTGTTGTTATACGAGCCAATTTAGCCCCTGGGGGCTCCGTTATGCATTTGTAAACTAGGCTGAAGGGGACATCGCTCTATAACAATCTCTAAAGGCACACCAATAAAGCCAGTTTGAAACATAACTCTCAGTAACCAAAATGATCTCTAGGTTTGTATTTCTAATTCTAACTAAGTACATAACTTAACATTTTCTGTGGTCCCTTCTTGAGGTACTCTACCCTTAAGCCAAGAAGAAAAATTTTGGTCAAGATTGGAAACAATTCAGATGGATTATAAAATTTCAGGTCTTCCAGCTCATATTTGTAACCAGATGCTATAAAAGAAATGATAAATAGTAAGTCCAAAACAAGATACGCCAGAATCAGAATTGTATCCGTCCGATCTAAAAGATCAACTCGTACAACACAGTTTTCAAAAAATTTGTAAACAACGTACATATAGTAATTAATCCAATAAATGATGCGAAAATTATTCGCAAATAACAGACTCACACGACGTGACCAGAATCAGAAAACAAAACCATAAGTCAATTTAGTGTTACAGAACAACCCAAGAAACACCACAGAACAATAAATTATTCATAGCACTGGTTTTATCTCCACAAAGTGACATACCAGAGAAGAATCCAGGAAAAGGATTCCTAGTAATAGTTTATTACATAGTAATGAGTTATCAATAAAATAAACCAAAAGAACGAGGCAAAAATAATACATCATCGTATCAAGTTTAAATTGTAAGAATATCAGAACATAGAAATTAAATGAAGAAGATCTACAATCAACTAAATATAAGTTGTAGATGGTTTTTAATTTGCATACTTATTGGTAAAGTCAGGACATCAATATATTGATTTACAAACATCGATGTAACTTGCAGATCTTTTCTAAGATAGCCCAGTTACTTTATACAGAAAAAGACCAAACCTCTAAAAAAATCCGACTGAAGATTTTTCTTCAGACTTCTCTAGATTTCAGCGTCTGAGCAAAGTGCATACGTATAGTATAGTGGAGTATACAGATAATAAGACCTCTTTATCCATAAAAACATCGTTCATGCATAAATTCTGTCTGAATTGTCCTTGGAAAGGACCCTTTTTTATATACCTTCAAGTTCCTAGAAAACGGCCTTCCATCAACGAAGGAATAATAAATACCCTGACCGTTTTGTTTAGGGCCATGTATCTTTTTGCGAAGTTCAGGATATAAGTCTACGGAGTTCAGTAGAAACCTTTAAGAAAAAATAATTACCATGGGAAATTGCGGTTTTAACTTGAATCAAATGACACGAAGCTTGAAAATTTAGATCTTAAATAATAGCAGAATAAAGAAAGCAATTAAGGAAAAAAAGAAATCGCAAAAAATACTACAGAAGCGACTAGAATTTAAAGAATCTAAACTAATTCGAAGAATCCAACAAAGTCAGTGAATTCCGAATGTTCATCAATAATACACTGAACAAAACTGAATCAGAATCTCCAATAACAGCATTGATGGAACTTAAGTGGCAATGAATTAAGGTAATAAAACTCTGTCGTTTTAACGAAATTAACATAATTAAATGTGGAATTGGAAAATCCAGGAATTATATCAAGAAATTCAAATTCAGATTCGAGGTAAGTGCATAATTGGAAATAAGTTTAAGGGTTTGCAGCTGTCGGTTATGTTATGTATGAGGTAATTAAAAATAGATCGATTTAACCGTTAGTAAATTCGTTTCAGGAGCACCAGTGGCTACCCTTTTAGAGACATTAATCACGCAACGTTGGACACATAACAGGACACTATGTGACGTTGAGAAAATTGCTACATGGTACAATACGGCCTTTGGCATCTTTTTGAGTTGATACTTTCTAAAAGGCCTTCAGTTATAATAAACGATATTTTAGAATCTAATTATCATGAGCATACCTAACTATTTGTTTTCGACTAAGCATTTTTATTTAATAAATAAATTACTCAACAAAATTCCTTTAGTGGGTAAGCAATGCGTTAAATTGATTTTTACTGAAATTACTAGAATACAAGTTTACATCAGATTCTTAAGAACAATAAAGGTTGGGGGATTTCTCAGCATGTGTGTTTTGCGTAAACCACTTTTCATCACGTGCTAATTTTGATCTTTTAACACTCATCTCATCCACCCTTAGGTTACATTTCCTCTGATAACAAATTATGGTGTTGCTTCATTTATTTAGATGGCAGTTAATATTTTACGAGGTTTTACGCTTGGGATTTGAGAATGTCAAGGGAGTTTAAGGGGATTTCTCTAGCTCTGTTGCGAAAACTTTCATTACGCATTGTTAACTTTAGAATTACTGTGTAAATCAAATAGTGTGGGTACGCTAAATTAGTAAGACGCGAAATTATGAGCAATTTAGGCAGATTGATCTTCTTAGATTTAATCAATCCTAGTTTATTTATCAGCTTGTATATTGTTGTAATAGTATAAAATAAGATTGTACATAAATAAATATACAACTCATATTGTTTGTACATATAGAAAAATTAAATTTCAGTTGGGAATTGAACTCATCTGTCAGTGATACTGAGGAGTAATACTCGATCAATTTTATTAGACTATCAAAATTCTTTGTTCAAAAAAAATTTATATAATTACATGTAGTACTCATAATTATGTAATGAATAGGTACAAATATGTATAAGTATGTGCACGCGTTATCAATATACAGGGTGTCCAACTCAGAATTAAAATTTTTTACTGTTTCAACTCAAGTTCTTGTATTATAAATTTTCATAGTCAATAATATCAGTCTCAATGCTATCCGTTTGTTTTGGCGTAATTAATTAATGCAACTAATAAAACGACTTAAGAAGTTGAAGAAAAAACCGGCCAATGTTCAGTTTTGTTTGGCTGTACTTTATTTTCCAGTGGGGAAAAATAATTGAAAAACGTATAAAGTCCTCAGACATTAAACAACAGATACTAATAGCTGTGTTGCTAAGACACTTGCTGGATGCTGAATATTAGGTAATTCTAAAAAACTCAAATTGGTTAATTGAGCCATTATCGTGTTAGTCCTGTTCTATTTATTTACTGTTCTGGATCATCTCGTTCCAGAAGTTTCCTCAAATGGAAGGGCACGATTTTGTTGTAAAACAGTGTGCATTAAAAATTCATCAACATTTCATTTATTTAAACTCTCAACAGTTACGGTTCTTTTTTCTACTAAAATTAGCTCAGTGGCGTCATTTTTTTCTAGAACCATAGACAAAGCTAGTTCATTGTCACTCGGCTTGTCTGACACTTTTTTCCATTACAGCTGATAGATCAGATTTAAATTGTATGCATAATACAATAAGGAAGAAAGACTAAATACTTTAGACCACAACAGAGACAAAATACCTTGTTCAGGTTAATCTATCTTATTTTGGGAAAGATACTTTGTGTACTATGCCGTAAAAGATTGAGCTCATAGTACAATTTAAGCCTAGAGAGACTTATCCAGTCATACACTTTGATGTGCTTACTGTCTTTATTTCATTCTGGAAACTTCAGCCATGTTATCATCTCTTAGATCTTGCAGCATGAAGTTGAATGTTTTGCTTGTTATTGTTTTAGACCAAAAAGATAAAGCAGGGACACTTAAATTAAATTAATTGACGTTGCTCATACTTAATACTATAGCAGGCCATTTATTCAATGGTCTAACTGACCACTGATCATTTCTTTGATAACTGGATTCTTACTAGTTTTTTTTATTCTATCTAAATAGCAGCAAAAAGGAAAACTGCAGAAAAACCGCAAGATTCAGATGGTCAAACTTCAATTCAACGTTAGGATTCTTGATCTTCTAGCAGCTTTAATGTTTAACTTGTCTACGCTGGATCAGGAATTGTCCTGGTTGAACAATGAGATTTCTTTTGCTAATCGAACAAAACATTATTGGTGATAGAGCAACAGAAACTTACATACAACAATGAAAGAATTTTTACCCTTTCAAGTATGTTAAAACGGAAATGCATTGTAAAGCAGGTTCGTGTAGAAAAGAAAATTCTTCATAGTGTCCTGTGCTATCTTAGTTCTTAGGAATATTACCTTACATTAGAGCAACATGTTAAATTTGATAAACCTACCTTAAACTGGCTATAGTGATCCGTTAGAGAAGATAAGCAAGACACCAAAATCAATAACAACTTTTGTTTTATTACTGACTTATTAAGGTATCTCAGAAGAGCTTGTACTCACGAAAACTTATATACGTAATTTAAATTTACAGCTGGTGCTTTTAGGAGCTTGGAGGAGTTTTTAGAATGGTGAAAATCAAATCAAACAAATACAGAGAAATTACTGTTCCGGTATTATGTGTACCTGTAAGGAAAACCAGGAAAAACATTAAAATAAGACCGCGTATTCGTGGATTCACATTTTGGTTTCCCTAATTGGAGTGTTAACTGTTCAACCACACCGTTTAGTCATGAACCTGCATGAATGCAATTAGCTCTGCCATGGACTAGACTTTCAAAGGTATACATACGTACTGATAGTACATCTCGAGGAAGATATGGATATTGCTTCAACAGCCATAACCATGACCGTCTTTGTTAGCTGTAATAAATACTTCTGACATTTTGACTTTTTTTTTATTTGATTCAATGACAACCAAGATACTGACACCATGATTCCAGGACTGAAAAGAGCTTTTCAGAAAAATGCTGATCAATTCTCTTCTTACTTAAAATCTTGAAGTTGACATGTAGTCTTGAGAAGTTAAACCTTTTCTTTAGTACGAAGCAGAGTATGGCAGCTAACTCGGAAGGTCTGTTTTCCCGTTTTGTTTGATGTGTTGTTCACAGGAAGAGTAAGCTAGATTTATAACTCTGATGTTGACCATTTTCAAGATGTGCACGTTGCAATATCATTATAGTTTTCTCGTCCAACTGATAACTGAAACTTAGATTATATGCAAAATGCGCCTCTTTCTCTTTTGATACATTTCTTCGAAACGTTAGAATTACCTATTTGATTGTTTTTTAGGCTTTTTGAGCCCCAATATGAAGTAAAATGAGTAATCTCAACGTTTTGAAAAACAATATCAAACGATACAGAGAAGAATTTTGCAGGTAATTCGAGCTTTGCCGATAACGTCCTGTATGTTTCACATTTGTCTGATACTCTTATTTCTAACCCTATTCTGGGAAGTTTATATTGGAATAACATCTCATAGACAGCACTGATAAGTATACATGGTTGCTTTGTTTATCTGAGTTCTGATCTCTGCAACTGAGTTTCTGTTATTTGAAATTGAAAACCTTGTCACAGTAATGTTTCAAGGTTTGAGTAATCTATCATAAAGTTTTATCAAACTCAAACGTGGCAAAAAGAGAATATGTCACCTCTGCAGTTGCGTTGTAGGAAATCAGCAACATTTTAGCACCTATTTATACCAACTCTGATTTCCATTTTTAAACTTGTATCCAGCAATTGCAAAATGAGTGAAAACAATACAGTTGTGCTAAAGTTGGATTGTGCTGCTCAACTATGTTTTCTAATTGTCTTGGACAAGGTTGCTGAATAAATTTGACAGCCAAAAGAGGCCTCATTAACGAATACAGGACATGATTTTAGTGAACTAGGATCACATGGAAAACCACTTTAAGAAAAGCACCAAGAGTTTTATCTCAAACGAACCCAAATTAGAAATGCACGTTTTCATAAAAAAACAGAAAAAGATCAATAAAAATCTAAAAAGATGCAGAATGGATCTGAACTATATAATTTCCTTCTTAATTATTTTTCTTGTCAAATCAGCTGTGAAAAAACGCTTTAGACTCAAATTCAAACCTTGTTCTTGAGAATCGAGCATGAATTAACCAAACGGTCAATAGGGCAAAATAATGTTGTCCAAAGAACGGTTCGGAAGAAGAATGAAGAGTAGTGGTTTTTCGCGAAGAAGAAAATTATTCATCTATTGGCCCGAAGCGAACTCCTAGCACGATTGGGAGTCCTTACAAGAAGGGCAAACTCGGTTTTTAATGTAAAATTGTTACATCACTGGAAAAAATAACATTGGCCTTTTGTTTTCCTCATATGATGCATCGTTCTCAAGTAAACCTAAGTTCTAAATTTTCTAAATTTGATTTTTACTATCAGAATATTTTGTTTTGAACATTTTTAAAATAATGTACGTAATTTATATAAAGTCTTTCAATTGTTGCTGTAAAATGTATACCATTTCAATTTCCCAATGCAAAAGTAAATTATATCTAACTTTGCAAGGTTTTGTATTAAGGCTGAAAATTTGATCATAGAAAATTTCAATGTCAGTGATTTCTCTTTGATTGTATTTAGTGTATTGTAAGACTAATCTTGCCAACTTCTAACAGGATAACTCCTTATGAAAGTAATCATCACTTTTTCCTAGCGTTTACAGTTAAATCCTACTAGACACGAATGATAGGTGCTTTCGGTAATCAATACTGCAAATCATCAAATGCATTTGCAGTTTCGTCGCAATTTTTTACTTTTAAATGTAGTAGGCACCTCAATCGCAATTAAATTAAGGTAAAAGCTCTGAACTCTTTTCACGTAGCATGTATGACGTAAATGGTGCTATTATCATTCAATTTAAGGCTATTAACTTTTATTGCATCATTTTGATGTACACCAACTAACCATTTAATTGTAAACAGCCGTTTTTGAAATTTAATTCAAATTCAGTTAACTCTGTTAAATGTATGAATTATAAATTTCGAACGCGTTCATAGATTTGTGCGTGTAATCTAAAATTCTTTTGAGATAAACGTGATTATTATCGAATAATTCTTAATAAATTTAATAATTGGGTGTCAAAAGTTTTGCAATGGGCGGGCGGGGTAATACAATCTTTTATTAAGCGGAATTTGGAGGTGGGTGTAAAAAAAGCACCATCTTGATTTTCATCTTAAAGTTTTTAGGGAGTTTATATTTGCATATCAAGTTATGTTTAAAAAGCCCTTAGGTGACTTATTCAATATGAACTCTTCGTTTGTATACGTACCCATGCATGAGTCTGTTATCCCCTTGTTATTATAGCAACAAGTTACTTGTAAATATTAAGAATCGGAGTGGCTTTAATTAAATGTAAATTATTGTTGATGTGTCTGTTTGAAGTTGAATAAAGAGAGAAGATGGAGAGCACGTAGGTATTTTAATGTATGCGCGGTGTTGTAAACATTTATGATATCTGACCGGAAGGTACCTATCTAATCTTTATGAAATCGATCAAGTGCTGTTCACACGTATTAAGAGCACTGTAATTGCATATCAAGTTTCGGATTCCTGGCCAGGTCAGTTGCCCGGTGTTCGATGCAGCCTCGGGCTTCGCGTATGAAGCAATATTGTTTCCTCAAATACCTATAACGGGACATTCTGATCTAAAAACGTTCGAGGCTGCCAAAAAGTACTTAATCGTTTGCTGAGCTGATGATTACAGCTAACAAAAAACAACATGAGATAGAATTACTTTTAAGATTGCCTCACGTGCATATCAACTTTTTGTGCGAGTCTATTTTGCTTTGAATAGAGGGGTACTGTTATTCTATAGGCGTTCTCCGGCTTACACCGACGACGTCCTGGGTAACTGGAAACGGTGGAAGCGCGAAAATGGACAGCTGTCAATGTGTAAAGCATCTTGTCAACCATGTAAGACATCACTCGACTTAAGTACGACTAGGCATGTAGCCCAACACGCATGGTGCATTATAACCAGGGTGTTAGCGTGAGAGCGGCGCTTCCAACATACCTTATTATCATCGATTTGCGATCTTACGTAACCTACCTATACAATCAACCAGACTTTGCTTAGACTTCCTAGTAGAACACTGACTGCAAATGTTTTATTCTTAAATAATGACGGAATTTATTGGTTAGGATATTTTTATTACTCACCGTTTCCTGAATATCAATAAATTTTGTCCCTTATAAAATTAACATTAATCATGATCTTATTTGTTTTTTAAAAATTTTATGCAAATCATCCTCGCGTGTAAAAATATAAATAAGTAAAATAACTGTAAATTCAATAACATTTTAGAAAGTGTAATAATTTATCATACAAATAATTACTTTTAGTTTGATAATTCCTACTTGAATTAAGAAACAAAAAATCGAGGGTTTGATCCCAAAGGTTATAAACGCCACGGTATAAATAATAAATGGCAAATGAGATACGAGAGACTGTTAACTTCAATCATGAGTATTAAATTATGCACGAAGTTATATTTCCGGAGTAGAGAATTATGTATGTAATGTTTGGACATGCATGCTACACGACGGAGTGACGGGATTTAGGTTTGGAATCTTTTTATTTATTTAAAAGTTTATAAATTTACCAGGAGGAGTTTGAGAAATGGTTGACACGTACTTATTTTGATTCATGCGATTAAACATTAATACGACAAGTACATCACTCTTTTTCATTTATAATAAGAGGTTTGAAATCTAAAAATAGAACAAAATTTTCTTGATTGCTAATTCACTCTATGATATCGATTACAATAATATTGATCACATAAGAATCTTTTCAGTTATAAAAATTGATCTTAACCTATATTTCTCGTTAAAAAGTAGATCTGGCAACAGTTTACATTAACTTATGCATTGCACATTAACACAGTATTTACAATACATGTCATATCTATTGCTATATGAAGTTACTTTGTTTGCCTGCTGCATTTAGGTTGCACGTGTGCCTTTAGCTATCAAAGAACTGACATAGCATATAATATAAGCAAAAAGCATTTGCAGGAAAACAGACTCAGCTTAACGTTGGTAAGTTCATTGACATTCCCTTCGCTAAGAATTTTATTTAGTTAAATCCTTAAACAAGTTTAACATTCTTATCACATTATGCCTACATAAGAACAGAATTTTTTCTGGACAAGCAGATTGTTATTAGAAGCAAGTATTTTTCATTTGTCTTTCTTACTATCTTTGAAATCAATAAACTGTGTTTATATACTTTTCTAAAGCCAAACTGTCTTATCTATCTAATAGATATTAAAAGTAAGCAGAGACAGTAAATAGAAAAAGTTTCAAACCAGTTTTAGGAATCCAATAGCTTTCTGATTCAAACTAAAGCAACAAAACATTAAATGTAATATATCTATATTTCAGGTCTGATGACTGACTATATGTATGTAGTCAGAAAAATGAAAGTTAATCTCTTACATTTTTCCAATAACCAAGAGCAACTATCTTACAGTTTCTCTACATCAGTTTGCTGTCTTACGCAAGCTTTAAGATAAGTCTACTATACATGTTGAGTTTCCCAAAGGCAGCTTTAGGCCAGAACTAGACCAACTTGACTCATGGGGCCGAATTGGCTTATACAAAAAACAAAACAACTGTTCTGCTCAAAAATTAGTTTTTGCCGATAAGAGGGCCACTGGAGATTTTGGACTTTTGAAGAAATTTCGTTTCAATACGCAGCTGTATTTCTAAAATAATAAAACTCGATAGAACATGCATAGTTTGCATAAATAGTAACTCTGAATCTTTCGGTTTAGAAACGGATGCAATATACACAGTCCATAGACATTAAGACGTTATCATTGATAATTCTGGGGTTACTGCTGCGTGTTTGCAATTTACTTTCCTGTTCTTCTACTCGATCTCCTGTACGTTAATTTCTGTTTTTCATTTTTAAAATAAACTGGACGGTTTTGCTAAAATCTTGAACCAGATAAAAGAGAAATTTCGAAATCAGGCAAGCTTTAGCTGTAGTTACATAATTTCTGTTGTTAAAACACGACTGATATGTCAAGTTAACCAAAAATCTACAATGCCAGAAATACTTTCTTCTTAGAACTTGGCCATCAATTTTGTGCAACTAGTCGGTTGGCTTTTTATTCCTAGATATGGCAACCTCACACATTTTTTATAAAATCCTCCCTACATAGAATGATGTACGAACTATAAACATTGCAATACATCTTAGGTAATTAACTTGTTTTACCCTTGACTGTCTGCACTGCACCGTAACGATCAAATTATGTCTAAATAGTTATTAGCCAAGATGCTACTTTTAGACTACTGACTGCAAAGTCTTTTCTTATTACCTATTTATATTCAGACCATCAAACCATAGCAATTAGTAACTCATGAAATCAAATTGTGCTACCACCTTGACTCTGGTTGATTACAGTTTTGACCGTAATTGGCCAAGAGGTATCAATGTGTATTAAATTATTGATCCGCTGTAGATTGCTTTATTGTATTTGCCGCTTGTACAAATATTCACTTTTTAACCTGAAACTATATTCAGGCTTTGGTGAAATAATAAAAAGATAAATTACCTTTTTTCAGGAATATTTAGAAAAATTCACTTTTTTATGAATGTCAGTCTTAGATCCATCTACACGCATAACTTATGCAACCCTAACCGAGCTCATGGGTTTTGCAATTTACGAAATTTTTTTTCTTTAGAGAAAGCATTTTGATTTTACAGTAATGTAAGTATGAAGGTCTTATAAAACAGCATGAATCGAGACTAAACAAAAAACAGAAACAAAAAATCTAAACGAAACTTATACTCTTGGTAGATACTAAACTCAAACGCTGACTAATGTAATATAACAGCAGATTATAATCGATGTTGACAAGAAAGTAAAATAAGCTGGGAGTACAAACACTTTATCTACCACTCTCAAGAGGCTTCCAACAAAAATCTTCAAAAGGTGACTAGAATAAACGAAATGATATTCAGTCAGGGTAGCTTTAGGAAAATTACAGTATCATAGACAGGGTTGCCACAATTCTTATAAGTCAAACCAAGAAGCTTCTAGAGTAGAAATGGGAGTGGGGAATATGTCTCCAAAATTTTGACAAGGTGATAGTACAAAGCTAGAGTTTTGTACAAACCCAAATGTTTGTTATTTTCTCTTGAGTAACTCCTCTACACTACAAGAAGAAGATACCTTAAAGCCCAAAGCTTTAGCTGAGATGCTATGGTCTGAATTGGTTGAGGGCTTTAATACCCTTTTACATTTATTTTAAAAAACACCCGTTTCTTCAAACGGAAACCACGTTAATTAATTTGGAAAAACCAAGTTCAAGCCTAGAATTCTGAACAATTCAAACTAGTCCCGGATTTATGGTAAGTATAACCATAGATTGTTCGCAATAGTTGCAGCTGCTAAGGAAAACAAGGCAGGAAGATACTTTGCGTCCAAAGAAATTAGGAATGTTGTTTAATTGAAATATTGAGATAACAAAAGTAGTACTTTGGAGGGAAAAGTTTAGAACAAGGACAGTGCTAACTAGGAAACTTGTTTGGGTTAGGCGACTTTTGGTCATTTAGAAAACATTCTAAAAAAACCAAAGCATTTCTATATGCGTGAAAAATAAGTTTTTGACTCTTTTAGAATAGTGATGACATAAGAAATGAAAAAAGCTGTACCAACAGAAAAACTAGTCAAAATTTTAGAGCTACACGAGATTTTACAAAAAGAATAACGCTAGCAGTTAGAGAAACACCATGATAAGAAACCAGACACGTGTGCAAAAAGGAAAAAGAATTGGAGAAAATCATACGAGAAGTGGCGTTATGCACTAACATCTAAAGATATTATGGGGATCTGTAAAAGGATCACATAAAAATGGATAACTGAAGAACAGAACGCTGTATAGTTTGGAGAAGAACTGGAAGAGAACAAAAGCTGTATCAAATGGAAAAGAAAGGGAATTTTTGGCTGCTGATTACGCTACTGACTCAAAGTTCAAGAAAAGTAGAAGAAAGAATCCGATCTACATAGAATTCTCTATTACGCAACAGTAATATAAAAAACATAAATTTACAATCAGGTGATGACGTTATAATTTTTCGTAGTATATACCCAAGGGGCATCCTGATGATTTAAGAAAACCTAGAAAAATGTGTGTAATATCGCCGGATCAATGAGACAGCTAGCAGACTATAAAAATCAACAAACTAACAATAAAATAAAAATACAAACACGTTTATAATTATTACAATTTATGCTATTTTATTCATAACTTTTATTTGTCAAATAAATTTGAATTATAAGTAGATAACAATTTTTTTAGAAAATGACCATTACTTATGTCATTGCTCATTCTACAATATTAAAGAGGGATAAACGCAACTTAATATGCAAAATTACACATTAGGAAGTAAATCTCTTTTATAATTTTGCACAATTTAAGGATGAATTTTATCAAAACAACTTATCAGTTCAGAAATAAGAAATTAAATTTTTATGCACTTAAGTCGTAATTTATGACTTTTTTAGAAATAAACCGTTTTTGGAAACAAACCCTAAAAATATTATCATTAATTAGCAGTATTTTATAAATATACCATAATGTAAAATAATAATTATTATTAAGAAAATGCAAATTCAAAACAAAAACAGTAATTATTAATACAAAGTTGAAATTAAAATTAAAATATGCAAACTAAACAAAACATAATCAAATCATCTTTTAAAGAAGATTTACAGATTCTCAGTATTTCCCAAGAAATTTTATCTTTGCAAAAAATTATTTATTGCTTTAGCTTTTCATATTTCATCTAAACTGCAGTTTTAAAATATAAACTTAAAAATCTCTCAGCTACATCATCAATTTTCCAGTAATATTTTTTTAACGCTGCTGGATTGTATATTAAATATTTTTCAAACTCAACTCAAAGAAGCGTTTCAATCAATTTTATCCTAACAGCTCTAACTGTTTTGTCGTAATGATCCATTCTTTTAATGATTCCTTCACGGAATGTTGAGTATTTGTGCATTTACTTTACGGCAATTGTTGTTTTTATGAGGTGTAAGCTGTATTTATTGTCTGTTTTCAGATTTGTCACTTACATCTCTAGATGTTAAACGAAGATAAATGCATGAAAATAATGCTTTTGTTTAAAATCCGACTAATGTTTTTAAATAAAAGTTTCCCACGTTTGTCAACAAAATAATGTTTTAGAATATTAGGATTAATTTATTTTGTTGAAGGTTATTGTTTGTTAAATAATACTAAAAGTTAAATAGCTTGTACATTATTTTCTTAAATACTCAATTTAATAAGTCTAGAAAAATTTTCAAAGCCTATATACGACAGGTATTACCACCTTGAATTTTTATGAGTTTATCTATACCATCCAGGATTTTGATTCACTGGGAATTCTAAATTCTACGTAACCCAATATTCTAGCTATACTATATATATACAAGGTGTCCCAACAATCTGTAGTCGCAATACAAGAATGTTACTAACAATAAGAAAAATTGCACACGTATAAGTTCTTTTAAATAGAGGCACTCAGTAATCAGTATATTTCAGTGTTTTTTTTTACTTTTTCTAGGTATTGCTACAACAGTACAGCATAATATAGTTTCCGTGTTGTTCAACTATTGGTTATGAAATGTCACTAAATTTATCAATTAACAAACCTCTGACCAAAACTGAATCTTAGTAAATAATTAGAAATGCTCACAATCAACCTTCTTTAGACAAATTGGCTGATCAATCACATTCTAGATTTTCCTTTTAAATCAAGGTGTCCCAGTTGCTCCAACTAAAGAATCAAGAAAATTAGATTTTCTGTCGTCCTGTAGAAAGGTTTCGATAAAATATGAGTAATCATTCCTAAAGACTGAAGATTTTATTCTGGTTTACTAAAACAGAAGGTTTTTTAATTATATCAAAACTAATGGTAAAATTTGTTATTGCAATCAGCAATGAATGCGGAATGACAATCTATTAAGATATACAGAGTGCTCAATTTATAAAACAGAGTAAAATTACGTTTTAGCGTTTCTCGATTACTCCATATAATAAAGATGGTGTAAAACTTGGTTTTGAGTTACCCAACGATCTTAGTAGCTTTGAAAAGTCTAACAATGAAAACTTTTGCATAAAAGATACTTGGGGAATCAGCACCTATTCCGCTAGTACATAAGTTAGTCTTCAAGTTTTTTCTCGAGGCAACCTAGAGGGCCAATGTGCTGGTCCCAAGCAACAGACTAGAAATCAAGTGAAATTATATACAAGAATAACCAGAATCGATAGTTTTGCCCAGACTAATCATATCGATTGGTACCTAACTAACTAATTGTAAGTCCATTTTAATCCAACCTGCTAAAAACCAAAAATGTAGCAAACTTGGACTGATTTACAAGACTAACGCACACTTCAACTGTCTCTGGATGATTCCCTACCGTATGAAGTACAGATTTGCGATTTGCAACTGTAAGTCATTTTGCCGACTGAGTAGCAAAATGCAAATCTGCCTGAGGGAAGGGCATTGACAACATAGCGAGAGAAACAGAAGAGTTCTAACAAATGACTCTTTTAAAGAACTTTGACAGGTGCTAAAGCAGGATTACAAAGTGCAGACGTACTGGCCAATACCAAAACCAATACATCTAAAAGCAGTGGCAATGTCAGAGGGATGCCACTTGATGTCCCTTGAAAAACTATGTAGGGAGAGCCAAATTATTTTGTGCAAATAATAAAACTAATTAGAATTAGAATAAAATAGAAAGTAAATAACCAAAGAGAAAATCAAAAACAAAGCTGAAATAACTAATGATGAGAAAAATCAAATCTATAAGAAAGATAGAAAAACTATGCCCTAAAGAACAATTGTCATAGTTAAAAAAATGAGTACTAACACAATAATCTATTCAATTCAGCAACTGTAAACACCTTTTGAAAAGTCAGTGTAAAGATAGGAGACGGGTAAATGATGAGCACCATAGACGTCACACGGGCGTGTCGATGTTTTGAAACGGTTTGGTAAGCGGCAAGTAAAACACTCTAATTTTCTATACGCAGTTTGAGAATGAGAAGCTGAATATTATTTTGAAGTAATCTTGTATGAAGTATTTTGCTATTTAATAAGAGAAATAGATAGAGACAGTGGATGTGGGGTAATGAAATGTTTGCAAAATACATGAAGCTAGACTCAAGGAAACGTTTCGGAATTAATTTGAAAAATTAAAAGCAGTCTATCAACTCATTTTTAGAATGCTTTTACAGAAACTGGTAAGAGTAAAAAAAAATTGAACAAAACCTATATGTTTGGGAAAATTCCGTTTTTGTTAAAAACTCATAATTCTTAATAAGTTTTCATAAAAACAGCCCCCTTTTGGGCCTTTCGTGGGCACCTTTAGTTAGAAATGCTAGAGTCGCCACCGTCTAGAAGCTATCAGACAGTTCTGCACTGAAGTCTTAGTTTGGTAACATTTTAACAACAATCCCGCAAAGAAAACACGATGGTGCTTTATTTCTTGGTAGCGGGGTCTAGCAATATTACTATGGTGTAGAACTAGTTAGTGTCTTCATTTAAATATACTGCTGCAATCTTAGGTCAGTTTGCCAAAAAAGTTCCATTTTGATAAGAAGAACCTGAAATATAATTTAAAATGACTTTTCGGAATTATTCAAAAACGGGTGAGAATTCAAATAAAATTCCTCTTCAAATTCTTTTGCAATATCTTATTCTGCATATCTTTGGACAAATTTTCTCACATTAGACCAATTTCTGAAGTTGTTCAAAGTTAAACTCCTTATCATTAGAAATTCTGTGCTGCAACTATCTATTTTTGTTATTTAACAGAAATTAAGCTAAGCAGTTTTGACAAACAATAAGAAATGATTTTCATTCAATTCAAAGGCAGTTTTGCTAATAGAATAATACTCCTTAGCCTGGTACAGCATTTTGAAGAAATCTTATTGCTGCTGTAACAGATGGATAGAATATAAGAATTGTTACGTTCTGTGCACGTGCGCTTT